>JAABKK020012418.1:0-10802 GCA_011634745.2 Catotricha subobsoleta
AGAGATTATTATAAATTTATTAAGCTACGCACAATTTCTAATCACATACATGCTGATTTTTCAGTTGAATTAATATTAATTGTTGCCTTGATGGACTTAGCGAGAAAAAAAAACTCAAAACTTGCCTGAAAATGTGAATTGGAAATATATTATTTTTGATATAACTTTAAACAAATTCTCAACCATTTGATAAAAGATTTTTGTTTGCTTGTAATTAAATAATTCCATGATAAACACCAAGCCACTTAAATGCGATTTAGATAACGATCCACTTAATTATTGGTCCAAATTTTACAATTCATTCATTCATTCAAACACTTTATTCATAAAATGGATTATCATACCAGACATAAGTTCATTCACACTCGTAATACATTTTTTTTTGTTTATTACTTTTATGTCTGGACACTATTTACATTCAATAAATATGTATTTCCAATAAATATATTTTTCTTTTTGCACTATAAATATATGTTATATGAAGTATCAAATATTCAACATACGTCCAATAATATCAGATAATGGAGTTTTCACTGTATTTTGTATTTATATTTGTTGACAAATAGGCTTGTATCTTTTTCTCCAATGATTCGAATTGCATGAAAACCATTTTTTTTTCTTTTCATAATTTACTTATCGCTAAAATGTTTAACCACAATTCAAATTCAAATTTAATGCTAACCAAATAAAATACCAACCAATATGAAAATAAAATATAAAAGTGCTTTTTTGCATGTTAAAATTTGTATTCGGTAATTTTTGGCAAGGTTTTCTCTTGAAATATTGGAAATAAATTTTAAATTAGGTACGGAAAAAGGGAGTGGTCATCAAACCAATTAATTAAAGTTAATCAGAAATTATTTTGAATTATGGCATTCAATTTCGAGGCTTTTAACTGTCTCCATTATCTAATGTTGTAACGTGACGAAAATAAATAAATAAATAAAAAAAAAACAAACAAAATTGTCACAAGTTCATAATAATGTAAACACTCTTTTATTTAGAATCGTCTCATAGTCTGATGAATTTCTAATCGGTTGAAAGAAGTCCAAAAAAAAAAAAAAAAGTTCAAGGATTTTTAATTATGGTAAATATTTTTAGTCTGGAAAATAACTGAAATAATTATAAATTGTAAACATTATAATTTCTTGATAGCATTTCATAAAGAGATAAGAATTATTAACCTATTGAAGTAGATATGTAACAGATTTGTTCAATGACATTACACAAATACAATGAAACGTTCTAATAAAAACTAATAAACAATTATCGGATTTTTTTAAATAAAAAAAAAAACTCAAACCAGTTGTTTATGCATTAATTTTACTTTAAACACCAAGAGTATATTTATTAATCAGATGCGATTTTCGTTTGCGCAATTCATATTCAAGAATTTGAAATATTTCTTTTTTTATTCACTTTTGAATGTTCTGTAAAAATGTTGCTTCATTCTAAAATTGAATATAAACAGATTTATATTTTATTCCATTTTGTTCAACGAATAAATTTGTTAAAATATTTAACACGCCAAAACAAGTTAAGAGATAAAAAAAAAAAAAAAAATGTTGTATTTTTCGACACTGATGTCATAGCCCTTTTTGCTTGCAGCTTTATATGAATGCTAATTTGTTATCTTCTTCTTATAAATATTCGTTAGTATTGGATTTAATATTACAACGGAGATCAATAATAAATTTTTGCAAAGTAGATAATAAAGATTTAATCGTACGATAATGCGCCATATCCATAATGGATACATTTTTTTTTTTTTTTATTTTATTATTTTTTATAATTTTAACAACATCACGTCATTCACACAAAATAAAATGTAAGTTTTCTTCTCGTTAAACGAATCATGAAAGCTATTAGTTTGAAAAAAAAAAAAGCAAAATTATATGAAATAAAATAATACGTTAATAACCGAAAATCCAAAATTTATGTTTATTTTGAGAAATGTCGTACGCCTTCAGTAGAAGTAATAATAGCTATATAATTTGAGACTGTTGTGTGAAGCAGTTCGGGGATTATATTTGTTTTGGCATACACAAAATATATATACATATATATAAAAAACAAAAAAAACATGAAAAAAACCAATTAGTCAATCAATTAAAACTTGTTATGGTTCTTGGCTCTAGAAATTGCCCATTCCATTATTTATAATGATTGAATTTCATTGAACAATATTCTAATCTAAATGTAAAGTATTTTATATATATTAAATCGCAATAATTCATTTTACATTTTAAACATGTGTTGATATTGATGTGAAACATTTATTAGTTTAGTGTTTGTGGTAGATTAAGTCAATTGAACCAACATATAATAATATATTGTCAGAAATGTTATCAAATTATTATTACATATAAAAAAAAAAAATATGGTGACTGGTTGCCCTTTAAAATATTAGATAATAATAATCTAAAAATATATTTTAAATATTTTTAGAACATTATTCATAAATATTATCAATTTGAAATTTAGCAAATAAATTCCATACGTATAGCTCAAGAACATTTAAAGCAACATTGTATGGTTGCAATCTGATGAATTTGATAAGTGTTATTGTTCTCTGTGCTTACATTATTCAACTGTTACAGCTTACAGCGTATAAGTACTTATTGCACATCGTTAATTTATTGTATGCGAACATCGTAAAATATATCAAGGGTAATTGTTAGTTTTCATGGTAACCGTAACCATTTACTTCTGCAACACTTATTCAGATAGTCCCTAAAATGACTGGTCGATAGGTCATTGTGTTAAAATTCATTCAGGAAAATCACAAAGATTGACGAACAATGAGAGTCGTTATAATGAATAAAACGCATATAAAATTTCAATATCATACGCGAAATATAACAAACATATTTTTTTTTTTTTTATATATTAAATCAAATACTCACACAAGCACAAAAGTAAATGGAATAAGAGAGAATAAAAAGAATTTAGTCATTGAATTATAAATAAATAATTCATTAAAAATAAAAGAGAAAAAAAATTTAACCATTTCGAACTTGTTAAACTGAGTCATTGTATGTCATGGATATGCCTAGCCTTGACTTTGTAATTCCTTTCAAAAACCACAATTTTAATCATCGTTTCTTTTTTTTTATTTGTCTTTTTCTTAATTTTTGAATTATGTATTATGCTACAAGTTTACCTATTAATTAATATAATCTTACTTGTTTCGTTGCTGTAAATTCAGCTTCGTTTGGTCAGGTTATTAATTCGATTTTTAGTATAAAGGGTCAATTAACCCGAAAGTTTTTAGTTTAAGATTTCAGACGAATGCGGCAAATATGTTTTTTCTTTATTTAATGATAACAAAAGGAAAAAATAAATACTTATTTTGTTATATTTATGCGTTCAAGCCTATATTGGCTTAGACTAGACGCATTTTGTTTATTTTTGAGGCTTTTTTTTTTTGTTTTAAGTTATAATGGAAATTTTGGTTTGTTAATGTGTATCGTATTTATTGTTGTTGCTGTGAACATCATTGCTTTGTGCCAAAGGGTTTACGAATTTTTTTTTTTAATTATGGTAAATGCAAAGAATAACGATTTTGTTAATAAAATATTTGATATTTTCAGGTACTTCATTTAAAATTAACAAAGTTTTATTGTAAGAAAAATTGGCTATTTATTCTTTTTAACCGTGAATTGTAATTGAGCTGCTTTACGGTCTTTTTTATACTTATATTTTTAGCTCTCGCGATGTAAATTCTTCCCTCTTTTTCCGAAACATTTTTTTTTTTTATTATTATTATACGTGTTTGGTAACAATTTTTTTTTGCTCATAACTGCTAGCACACTGAGCCAATTTCAAGAGGTAATAAAACATGTTTTTAATAAAAAGATTATTTTAGGTAACAATTACGTTATAGAATTATATTAAGTCTTGTTTTATGCTGGTAAAATATGTAAGATTTTCTTATAAGAAACACTTTAAAGATGCTAATACTTTTATCCCATATATTCGTTACCAAGAAATAGTTCCTTAAAACTGTCATCTATTCAGAAGCCAGTAAGCTTTTAATTAATATGTAATTTTCAATAAATTTACATCGTACAAAGACTGAACGTTAAAAGTATGACAGCGAAAAAAAAAAGTAGTATAAAAATCTTTTCTATTCGATAGCTTTGCAGTAGTATGTAGTTGCATCTCACTTCCTAGAAAATCAAATTATAAAAAACACCCTTTTCCGAGATTATTCAATATTTCTATAAAATGAAACTGGGTTAAAAGGTAGAATGGCAAAGTGAAAAAAAAAATGTGATATTGAATACAGATTTTGTACACATTCTGTTTGAAAAGCATTTTATTTTAACTCAGAAAATGCAGAAAACACACAGAAAATAGTGAATAAATAATGGATTCACTTAATTATTAATTATTATGCATAGCGTTAATTGTATTGCATTGTTTCACTTCACAAAGAATGCAATTTGAATAATATGATAATATGCAAATGACATTAAATTGTTCATAAATATAAAACGTAATAAAAAATAAAACACTTAATACAGAATTCATAAATATCAAAATTTTACTTAAAATTAACCGATTATCCAACTAAATGCGGCTATAAATAGCACAGTTATAAAGATATTTACATTGAAAATTATTTCTAATTAAGAAACTTAATTCCTGTTTGGGTTTCGTATATTAAACCGCTAAACACTTTGTTTAGTAGCAAAAATATAAAAATAAAAATTCAATTTGAATCAACAATAAAAAATATTATTTGTTTGAGAATAAAAAAAAAAATTATTATTATTATTACAGTAAAATCTCAATATAACGAACACGATATTTTTCGCCCGTTCGTTAATTCAAATTGATCGCTATATACTAAAAAGTTTTTTTGTTTTTTTTTTTTGTTATGGAAATGATAGGAGCACAATATTTTTGTTGGTTTCGTTTTTTAAGAAATAGGCATTGGCACTGACTGCTATTGTGAGTTCGGTAATATTTATATTCAGCTTGTAATATAGAACTGTCTGAATAAATTAGAAAATGGATAGTCGAAATCGATCATTTATATTGTGTTAAAACTTGAAAGTATTGTTACACCAATCCTTTTTTCTAAGTTTGTCTAAAATTTCTCCTTTCTCTTTCAATGTAAGGAATTGCCTGTTTTTCTTAATTGGAGTCATTTTCTAAATAAATTCAGTAGACACAATTTAAATTTCTAACATAAAATAGAATAACCGTTATTTAAGTTTTAGTATAAATTTCCCTTGTGAAAAAGATATTTTCACTAATGGTATAAAATTTATACCCTGAAAGGTATTCCTAGGTATATTTTGGAACCTTCATACCATAATCAATATCTCCTATGGTATAAAATATTTCAAACCTTAATGAGGTATAAATTTCATACCATTAAATGGTATTATTTTTATTTATTAAAAAAAAATCATGAAAAAAAATGCATACCATATAATGGCTTTTTAGGTATAATTTTTAATATTCATACTGTAAATATACCTCATTAAGGTGTGAAATATTTTATATCATAGGAGGTATTGATTATAATATAAAGATTTCAAATTATACCTAGGAATACCTTGTAAGGTATGAGTTACATACCCCAATAGTGAAAATAACTTCTTTTTTTTTTATACAAGGGTTACGGTAATTAATAATATATATATATATATGTAAATTAGTTTGATATTTTCTGGATAGCATTCACATTAGGGCACTAACAAAAAAAATATCATTTAATTTTAGAAAGTGCATAAGAAAAATGGTAAAAAATAAGAGAAATAAAATAGATATTACATTCAGTTGATTAAATGACAAATAATGAAAATTAATTATCAATATCGATTTAATATTATAAAATAAAACATTAATATTGTAAATTAAAATTTACTTTAAATTTCTAAATAAAAAAAAAAAAAATTAATTATCTTTTAAAATCTCTAAAAAGAATATTCGTATAAAGTATTTAAAAAAAAAAAAGCAAAAACTGAATAGTTATCACATTTATTATTTGTTTGGTGTAACCAACTCACTACATTGTTGATGAACTAGTTTACAGAATAGATCTGCCCCTGCATAAGAGAGAAGTATATAAGTATGTATATTGCATATACGTTTTGTGCCAAAAATGGAGGGTCAACATTACAAACAATTTGTTGTGCGTTTTAGTGGATCTTTCTTAATATCCAGTGTACACAATAACGAATTTGTACTGTATTATTATTATTTTTTGTCTATTATATCAGCGCACATATAGGCACGTTACACACTTATCTTATAAATTTATTAAGCGTATTATAATTTTGTCTGTTTTTTGGTATGAGGCAAATAAGTTTTTTTTTTTAAAAAAAAAAAAATCCTTCTGTTTTTGTTTTGTCTTAAATACTTACAATGCTCTTGTTTACAAAGTAAGTAAAGTATACATTATTCATAGAGCAATAAATTCTAGCAATATGAATTTTGTAGTTTAAAATACTTATTAATTAGAAGAATTTAAAAAGAAAAAAAAAAACAGTAAAAATATTTGCAGACCTTCAAATTTTAAGGAAATTTTTATCTTGCCGATAAATAATTATGATTGTAATTTAATTAAATTAGTATAATTAAATGCAAATATACAATTTTTATGAAAACGAAAAAAAAAACAAAACTTCTATTTTTTTTCTTTGCTACACCTACGAACAAATTAACTGAATTTTTTTCTATTTGCATATTTTGTACGAAAGAGTTTTGCGTATGACGTATAGTTTTTTTTTTGTTTCCATTACATATTTACTTCTGTATATATTAAATAACAATTAGAAATACAGAAGTATGATGACAAGAATTTAAGTGTTATTTAAAATGTTTTTTGTTTTTTTTTCTTCTATTCCATAACTTAGTTTATGATTATGTATAATTATTTAATCACTAAAAATAATGGATAATTAAAATTTATATTTATGAATAAGCACAGCCAAGCGCATAAATGAAAGAAGAAAAAGATGAAAAAAAAAAAAATAATTTCAAATATAAACAAATCATAAAACCAAAAATAACTTTACTTCTTTCTTAATGAGCATATGGACAAAAATACAATCATATATAAATACGATTGTATTTAAATAGAGGCATGAACATATATTTACAAGCAGAGATTAAGAAAACAAAAAAAAAAAAACACAACACAACAGCAACAAACATTTGGTGGGTTCGCTCGCAAAAAACAAAAAAAAAAACGTCTGCAATCTTATATATATATATAGAGGTGTAACACATCTTGAACATTTTTAATCCGGTGTGTAAAATGTTCGTTCAGCATTTGGTGATTGAATTCAAATAAATATTTTTATTACAATCGTATTTAATGTGGTATTGAGATTGACCAATATTTATTTATAATCAAAGCTACTTTTTTTTTCTCTATGTTTTGTCTGTTTTTAAACCACGTGTCGAATTGCATATACGAACCAAATTTTATACATTTAGCATTCTTTTTATTCACATATCACAAAAAACAATTTTTTTATTAATTTTTTTTTTTTTCGTTACTTCTAAGGTTTATTACTCATTTTTACACGAATTCATATATTGTACGAGTATTTGAATCGATCAAATGTGCATTAATTTCATCAGTAAGTATTTATATTGGTCTCACAAATAATACAAAAAAAAAAACTTTTTTTAAGCCACCTGAGCACCGCGAAACACGAGACGCCGCGCACTAACGGATACTAGCACTTGTATACAAAATTCAAAAATATATATTTGAGAATTTTCATACTTTATACTCAATCGTGATCGCGGTATTCTATTTCCTTATGCGTATTCTGTGCTAGTATTGATATTTTATCCAAAAAAAAAACAAAAAAACACAATATTAGCGTTTGTAAATACAAGCGGATCTATTACACTTACATATATGTACTAATTGTGTATATCAGCTGTACGTGTTTATTTATCTTTTTTTTTATTTAGCCTATTATACAAGCGTACAGAAAATTATAGATTATAATATTTGAATAGTAGATGTTAGTAAATGTGGTTCGGAGACGTAATATTTGATTTTAGTAGAATTAACAGTCACAAAGCTTCTATAGATTCTGAGCTGTCGCTATTTTCAAGACGGTCAATTATATTTCATTATATATTATCATATCTTTTCTCAATCCTTGGTAATTTTTCACTAATTTTTATAAGTATAATCTATTATTGTTCAATTCAATGTTTTTGTTAAGAACATTTCATATTATTCTGATGTGTGTTTTTCAGTCAATCAATGGCATTGTATCACATATCATAATAAGTACGTATTCCTTTGTGCGTACTGCTTGCGTATTTAAATCCAATTGTTACAGATGAATAATTTGCAATGATGAATTAAATGAAAATAAAGAAGAATGGAAAAAATATATAACAAATATATTATTCTCGGGTTTCATGATCTGTCCTGGTCCTATGAGAAAAGAGGAACGAACGAAAAAACTCGTAAACAAATGACTCTCGTGGTTGCCTGATAGCAGAGTTACTTCCTCGAATGTCATTTGGCTCTTTACTATATATATTATTCATTCTTTTGCTTCTGTAGGCAAATTCTTAGCTTTCGAACAATGTCAATACTTTCTGTTTTCTATGAAGCAATAAACATCATATGTGGTAAGAAATGTGGTTTATGTCTTTGGTAGTTTCGAAATATATTATATCAGAATACAAATATATGGAGTTGGATGTGTGCATACTATTATGCTTTTTTTATAAACCTTTTTAAATTTAAATAGTTTTATATTTTAATATAATATTCACAATATAATAGCACAGGTACTTTTTTTTTTTTAATAATTTTTGTTTCTATGCTTTTAGCTTCAATAATTCTATTTTGTTATTCACTTATTTACTTTATTCGTTTTATGTAGTATTTTAAAGCACTTTGATCAATCGTTTACGTGTTTGGCATCAATTTAAAAATCATTCTTTCTACATCTTTTGTAATTTGATGAAGATATAATGAATTCAATCGACGATTATTAATAATATGTATTTGTATATATCTTTTTTAATATTTTTTCATTTGACAAATTTTCTAGATTTACTAAAAAAAAAAACTATCAATAAAATAGGCATGCTTAGTAGTTATGTCATTTTATAATTTTATTCATAACAGAAAAGGCAATTTCTTATTCAATATTTCGTTACTGTATTAACAGATTTTGCTAAAAATAATTTTAAAAAGAATTTGAAATAAAAATACCAAAATATTTTGGACCAAGTATTTTGTTATATCAAAATATATTCGATTTTTTTTTAGCAAGTATTTGAAATATAATATAAAATACTTGTTAGAAATTTAAATTATAAATTGATCTGGTTTTAAAGTTTTAATTGAATATCTATTTAAATTATTGAACATATAAAATAATGAAATGTGAATGTTTTTTAATCGCTTTTAGAAGCAATTATTAATTCTAATTTTTTAATGTTCATCGGAAAAGTTGAAATAGCAATTCATTTCCACAATAATTGTTTTCTAAAGCTTTGCACTTCAATGTTAACAAATCACATCTCAGGTATTTGTCAGTGACCATTTTCTCGAAGGAGGAATGAGTCATCGATTTTTCAAACTTCAAAACGTAATTTCAAGAAGAAAAAATATCGTAATGTTCATAAATACTCTAATAGCAATTATGAGAATAATCAGTAATAAATATACTCTTTGTTCAGGAGGTTATAGAGCATTAGTTTTATTACTAAAATATAAGTTAGTCGACACAAACGTAATATAGGACAATCGCCTAAATAAACTTTAGCTTTTGCTTAGTTTTAGAATTTCAAAACCATTAAATAAATAAAATATATATAAATAATACTAATTTGTAATAATAAACATCTTCCAGCAATGATTCAGAGTTACTGTTTTGTTTAGGGTAAGTTGTTTGCGAAACTTACTCAAAACTTACTCAAAATTTACCCTAAACTTTCCCTAAGTCACTGAATCATTACTTAAAAACGCTTATTATTTTATTCTATTATTTTTTCGATTCATATTTTTTTAAAAGGTATTTGGAAGGATCAAAATACTTTTCAAGTATTTAGTATATTTTGAAATAAAAAATTAAACTCAATAATAATAATTTCAAAGAAAAAAAAATACTATTTGGTATTTCAAATACTTATTTTAAAAACTTGTATTTTAAATAACAACAAAATCTGTATAAATTAAGAATGAATTAAGTATTAATTAAGAATTAATACTTACTTCATTATCATTTTGATTCTATATAATTCTTAGTCATATATAACTTCATGAAACTTGAACATCACAAATAAATTAAATGGTTTTCATTCGAAACTTTTAATAAACAAAAAACATATAGAAAAATAGCTTACTTGAATGATCCAAACCAACTTCTCGCTTTAGATTTTCTGTAACATTTGTAAGTGTTGAGTCCGTTACGAATGATGAATACGTTATATTATTTTTTCGATAGGTATTTGCCATTGTTTGCATTAATAAATGGCATGTATGCAAACCAGCTACTTTATATTGTCCACTTCGTTCATAAAAAAATACCACATGATACCAATTGTAACTGAATATTATAAGAAAAGAAAATTTGTGACTGTAGCAAATATTAAATTGTATTGAAAAAAAAAAAATATTTTTTTTACATTGTATATAAATGATTTTATTCAGTTTTAAGAGATATATCTGTTAAAATATTGTCAAAGCTATGAATAAGAGATTAAATGAAATAAAAAGGAAAATAATTTATTCCGAATGGTTTAAACGATTATTTTTATGATCCAATTATTTGGTGGATAATTTTGAATTT
>JAABKK020012418.1:10902-22161 GCA_011634745.2 Catotricha subobsoleta
AAAGGAAAATAATTTATTCCGAATGGTTTAAACGATTATTTTTATGATCCAATTATTTGGTGGATAATTTTGAATTTTATGTTATGCAATGTTCCTATTCGTGTTCCTTATAATCAGATAAAAAAAAAATGGCAATAAATGATTTCAAATAAATGAAGCATGCAAATTCTAATTGAAAATATGACTAAGCTATAAGGCGCCTGGAAATCTCATATACATTAACAAAATACCAATATCAAAAATAAGTATAGGGAAAAACCAACGTAAGAGAATTATATTGATAACCGCACCAAATCATTTTCAATAAAATTTCAAAAATTATTGGCACTTTCCACCAACAATTCTTAATCTATTAAAAAAAAAAAAAAAACGAAAACAAAAAATTTGTATTAAAAAGAGAGAAATGTTTGCTTTGCAATAAATTAATATATCCGATTACTTTTCTTACACAAAATACATATTAAAATTATGACCCCAATTTTCTGATAATCTATCTTGAATAAAAATAAAATAAAATAAACAAAAAAACAATGATATCGATATTAGTATCCAAATAAAGACACCTGTTCATAGCAACAATACAAATCTTCATTAAAAAAAAAAAAAAAACAATTACGCTTTGAATGAATAATTTATTAATAAAACAATAAATAATAATTGTTATATAATAAAGACAGACTATATTGCAAATAATGCTGGACTGACTAATTATTTAAAAAAAAAAAAAAACAATACAATACTGTATACAACTAAGTATCAACCGAGACTTAGTCTGTTTATTTATTTGACAACGAATGTATAACTTTCTATACTCAGAGTCAAATTCTTTTTAGCAAAATAAACTCTACTTTAAATATAGTACAATCTCTTGGGACTCTCCCCAGGCTATGTGCTGTATTTGGTCATCACAATACATAAGCATTGAGCTATGGGAATTAATAAAGAAATAATTTAGACAGCTTGTTCAGAAAATATCAAAAACAGAGTAATAATCCATCGTCAATCAACAAGGTATGACACCATAAATACGACCCAACAAAAAAAAAAAAAAATATTTTTTTTTTTTTATCTACAACTAAACTTTATTATATATATAAATGATGTTATTGTACTTACACGTTCATAATATTGACCATAAAGTCAGAGATCGTTTGAAAGCTTAATAAACCAACACGTAAAAGCATATGATATTCATTATCACAAGTAGTTTTATTTTCAACAAAATCGAATGTATAACCGCCAACTGTTAGAAGCGGTGTACCCTCGGACCGAAAATATTTCACAATACGGCTGACGGGTGCTGAAAATAAATAAATACATATAATAATATTAATCATTATAAGTAATTTACTCAATAAAGAAATTATTGAACGGTAATCTAATATTACTTTTATTTTTACTTATATGAATAATAATAATAATAGAACGGAAATGGGTAGGTAACGATTAAGTATATAAACAATAAGTATTATGTTATATTGTCCTATATTTTGTGGTGTAACCAAAATAAATGATTTTTATGATAATAACACTAAGGAAAAGTCTCGATATTATTACGAAAGAACATATAATATATAGACACGGTTGCTTTCCATTCATTTATATATTAAATAGCCGGTCGATTGGTGAATTTAATATATTTATTGTTTGGAAATGAGCTTTGACATCAAAGTTTGAAGAATATTATTTACCTATATTAATATTTATTAAAAATCTACTAAATTTTATAGAAAAGGTCATACAAAAAGGTAGCTAAAGATGTAAACCGTGTTTCTTTTGTTACTATTTTGCTTTGTTCTTTGTTATTTGTGCATTGGAATGTAATTTATAAGATGATAAAATTCTGTGGGTGAATAGCTACTTATACTATATATATTAAGCTTCGGTTTAGATCCAATCAAAAAAAAAAATTAAATAAGTAGCTACTTATACTCTCTATAGTTTAACTGAAAGTTGGGACAATGCTTTAAGATTTATAAATTATTCTATTTTATGCGTTTTATTTCTTGTAGGGAACAAAGGTTTCAAAAACTAAATTATTCGGCTACGTGGAATGAATGAAAACGTTTAACTTTTCATTCACGGGAAGGGGAAACTAAAATTATAATCTTTCTGTACTCGTGAAAGTTCAAAACTGCCACTGATTTTCAGATTTATTGCGTTCTATTAACCATTTCAGAATATTCGCAGTATTTACATTTATTAAATAATACTTAGATTCAAAGTTTAATTTGTATTTTGAGAATGCGACGTACGTATATACTATACAGTATACAGTAACGATAATAATCCCTAAGATAAGATCACACATAAAACTAATAACATAATAAAATCACTTACCCAGCGCATAATCACAAGATGGCCCAAATAATACATGACCGCAATCCAATCCGTAACCATCCATCGCACTTATTGTAGCAAAAGATGCATCACACCTATCATCAAATGGAAGCCATTTTATAATTAAATTTTCAGGTAATATTTGATGACGCCGAATTGCATTTTCAGCAAGTTCCAAAACAGGCATAACCTATAGGAAATATATTTAAAAAAAAAAGCTTATATTACAAATTGTACATAAAAAAAAGTAAGCATAAATTACCCTTAGTAGCGAAGCTTCCACATTAGTAGTCATTGGTAATATAACAATGGCTCGTAAAATACATTCATGTTTTTGTAAAGTTTCATTATATTGGCAAACAGTTTCACAGGGATTTCGTTCTAGATCACGGCATCCACTCTCCACTAAAGTTAATTGATTAGAAATGATTACAAGTAGTAGAAGTGTAAAGTATCCTCTGCTTCTATATGGTAAATATTTTTGGTGCACTTTAAAAGTTATATCGTTAATCGTACTCATTATTATATTAATTTTCTTTTCCTTTTGCTTTCTTCTCACTCTTTATTATTTATAATTTAAATCTTTAATAACTTAATTATTCACATTTTGCAAAAGAAATAAAAAAAAAAAGAAATGAAACTTTCATTTAAATTATATTTCATAAAAATGTGAAAAAGTTTTCCACTTGAAAAGTTTTTTTTTTATGTCGGTGCTTCTATATTTTTTTCACTCATTTTTAATTTTGTCTATATAATATTTTCCTCAAATTGTACCAGCAAAACTTTCACGGTTGTTAAGAAGACACGTTTCAAATGATTCTCTCTTTTGTGTTTATAAATTCACCAGTAAGTATATCGTGTTGATAAACGATAAACAGCACCTAATAGAAATAGAAATCAACGTTAGTATTGTATTTATCATCTAGAAAGCACAGAATAGTTTTATAAGTTTAGTTATTATTTAGAAAACGTATTTAGTTTATGTAAGATAAAAACAAACTACCAAATAATTGGCAGAGTCACAGAGCTTCATTTCTTATATGTATATTGTATATGTATATTAAAGTGATTCAAAGAAAAAAATGGTTGATTTTTAAATGTCATTTAAAAAAAAATCACATTTTTTTTTTAAAAACATTATCTCCACATCGCTTAAAGATAAATAAAGAAAAAATCTTGTGAACATTTTCAAAACCGTATATTTGTTTTACTCTGTTGCATTATTTCTATTAATACTTCAGAACTAATTAAATAATTACCTGTATTTAATTAATACGTAATTAATATGTAATAAAATAATGTTTTATAGTATTTTAAATATCCAAGTTTCATAAAAAGTATGTTATGCCGATATCTATTGGATGCGGATATTTTCCGGATATCTCTAGAAATGGATATCCACGGATATGGATATAACGGATTGCGGATGATAAAGGTATCGGATACGGATGGATATGGATTGTTAAAATGTGTATCCATGCAGGTCTCTGCTACGGACACCATTATAAGCTATTTTAAAGGTAAATTTCGGAAAAAATGTTTGTAGCTTTTTAATAAACATTTTAATTATTTGTCAAATGGTGGCTTTCTTAAATCTCTTAAAGCTTTTGTTTCCGATATATTGGTTTTATAATAAAAAATAAATAACCAATATAAGTATACCATCACTAGGCAGACGATTAAATTAAAAAAAAAACCTGGTGTCTGAAGCAAGTATATTTTAGGTACGTGAAGAGTTAATTATTTAAAAATCACGAATCATGTATCTTTCAAATCCTCAACATCCCTATAATTTTAAAACATCCGTACTCGCATCTTGCAAACCCTGCATATAAAATGTCCTAGCAAAAGTTTTATATAATCGATTTTATGAAGCAAAACATATCCATATGTTAATTTCTATGTTTTCCTGCTGTTTAATGAACAATCTGAAGTTTCATAGTGATAGAGAAATGATAATTAGGTAAATAAAATATGCTATATTTTAACACAGAGACAGAAGAATATCTATTAAAAGTTAGTTTTAATAAAGTTTCATTAAATTTAGCGAGTTGGATAACGTTCTTAATTATAAATCATTAGTATATGAGTATAATAATTTTAATGTGTTACTCTGTTGCGTTATGTGCATTTTCTCATTCCAGAAATACTTATAAATGAATTGATGCCTCTTGTCGTTTTGTGTTCAAATAAAATGAAAAAAAAAAAAAAATAACAAACTTTTTGTTCAGTAACAAACTTTTATTCCATCAAAACTAGTATTATTTCTAATGTGAATTAATGTCATTACCGCAGTTCAATTCAATGGAATAAAAAGTTTCGCTTTATTGATAAAAACTTCCTATATGCACGAAATTACAAAATACATAATATAAATACTCTCCTGCGAGGTATTTATTATCAATGTTTTTTTGTTTCTTTTTTTCTTTGGTTTTTTTGGAAATTTTCCAAGATTCAACATTCAAAATTTATACGAACTAAGTTTAAGTATTAAAATTTCAATGTTATAAATATTGATAATGTGAAATGTTTTATTGATTACGAGTGAAAAACTATGCAAAACAAAAACAATATAACTTTAGAATAGAGTAACTATATTATTTCGCGTCAGAATTTTAGTAGTAATAAATTTTGTTGCATAGAGTTCATTTAATATGTTTTACATTTTCAAAATTCATACGGTACAATTTATTCAGCAGTAAAAGTTTGTTATTTATTTTATCCTTATTTTATCAACAAATAGCATCTATATAATAAAAGCTATGTTTGTCGTGTTGTAATCGAACCTTTAAGCTATGTATTCGTATGGAATTTTAACAATTCTTATATGTATCAGCATTTCGATAGCTTTATTTGTATCTACTACTGATAATCTGAGACAAAGAGATACATTGATATTTATATTATTCAATGTTTATTGTGGGGTGGTCCAAGTATATATATATATTTAGCTGTGAAATAGCTTCAGATTTTTTTTTAGAATCGTTCAGTAGCGCTAGATTTAAATCTAGAAAAAATAGAAAATTAAATTAAAACTCATTAAAGGAAATATGACATGAATGTTAAAATTGGCCGAATTTTCAATATCAGTATTCAGAATAGGAAAAAAAATTATATTGACATAATGGTATGAAATTCATGCCATACAAGATATATTTTCAAACCCTTTTATTATAAATACAGTAATAACCCCTCTAAGTGAAACACCATTCGGATATTTTCGATTTTTTTTTGTTATTTTTTGTGTTCCATTTAGAGGTATAAAAATATATAAATTGTTTTTTTTTTGGTGACACACCAAGAGTGAAAACGTTCCAATTGGAGGATGTTCAAAAAACGGAAAAGCCGGAAAATGAAAATTTTCAATTTTAAAATGCATTCTCCAATAATTATGAAAAAATAAATTCATTTAGACGGGTGTTTCACTTAGAAGGGTTATACTGTATATTTAATTATGGTGGACAACAGAGAACTGCACGGATACACATTTGAACAATCCATATCCATCCGTATCCGATACCTATGAGATCTGCAATCCGTATCATTTGCATCCGTGGATATCCATTTCCGCGAGTATCCGCACAATATCCGCATCCAACGGATATCCGCAAAATATCCACAGACTCGGATACTAATTGCAAAAATAATCATTTTTTTAATAAAAAGAAAAAGTAATAGCACCGACTATAATAATAATAATAAATAATTAAATACAAAAGTTTTTCAAATATTTAGTTTATTTATCAAAAAAAAAATATGAAATTAAATATTCAATCCAGCTCGGATATTTGTGTTTGACATCCGTACTCATCCGCAAATGCGGATATCCGTGGATATCCACGGATACGGATAGACTTTGCAGGGCTCTGGTGTACAATATAAGAAGTTATTGATTATGTTATTAAGGTTTGAAAGTATACCTTGAAATCGATTGTATGCTTTGAATTTTTGTATGTCAATATTGTACTGTAGCATTTGTAGTAAACCTCGATTTCCATTGTAATTTATAAGCAAAAATATATCTAAAACAATGATAATAAAAAAAAAAACCGAATTAAAATGAACAACCTAAGAGATTAATTTATTTAATTCAAATCGCAATCTACATAATATAAATCTTCAATTATTTACTGAAATTAAAGCTTATAGTTTAGATCCTTTGATACCATAATAGTCAATAACAAAAAGTACATTCGAATTAAGTTAATTGTATTGCCATCTGAACTGTAAGTAAAGAGAAAAAAAAATTAAGTTCTTTTAGAAGTGAATAGCAAATACAATTCTGATTAGCATTTATCCCATATAACACAAAATTTATTGTTATTTACTGCTAAACAAGATGGTGATATATTAGTATAAGCAAAACCAAAAAAAAAAAAATATATTGTTCCAGATAAATAAATAAACATGAACATTGTCACAGGTGGTTCTAAATTTCTTCTATAGCTTAATATATTACCAGCATTTGTTATGTGCAATAAGTGCTATAGTGGTCTTCTAAATTTTCTAACAAAAAATTGGTCAAAAAGTTATTTAACAATATTTTTGTTCATATTATGTTTAATGTCTGCTGAAAATTATTCAATGTATTCGAAAGTTCTTGAACGCTAAACTTATGAAGAAAACAAAAACAAATTAAAAACTTTCTGAAAGTAAACGATATTAATTAAATAAATTGATAAGATCTGAAATAGTTGAATGGTCTTGTTTCCAGAAGAAAATATATGACATGAATTCGTTTATAGGCACATATTTAATAAATTATATCTACGCTTTACAATCTGATTTAGTTTATTGGTAATATTTTATTATATGCGATTATTCGGCGTAAAATTTCATTTGAGTGCCATTTACAATTTGATAAATACTTTATGCCTAATAATTTATTTGGCACGTCCTAAAATAATATTTAGATATTAGCATATTTATCATTTGTTTAAACTATACATATAACGTATACCTACAGAGCTTGTGCGGCGATATATCTACTTATACATAAACCGTACACACAATAAATAGATAAATGGTAAATTATGATTAATGATTATGTTCATATGGTTTTAATAGAATTTCCTATATTCACTTAAACTTATTTCTAAGAACAGAGAACATATAATTAGAGTTGAAGTAAACTATAAATGCTTTTACACCACCTGTCATGGTAATATCGTTACACGGATGTGCGGATATGAGCTAATAAAATAATTTTCAGATAAATCCGACAAATATGGTCAGATATTACTGAACCGTCCTCAGTATTTTCATTGAACATGATTTTCAATTATTCTATTCACAGAGATAATTTACTTTACGAGTCATAATTATAATCAATTGTGTCCGGTTTGTTTGTTTATTTAGGGTGACGATGATTTTCAGGAAGTTGATGTTGTTTTTTTTTCTGTACCTGCATGATTTTTTTTTTATCTATACAAGTAAGACATTTTCGATAATTATATTGCTTGTCAAAGTTCATATTGCTACAGAATTATCTTTAAAAAAAGAACAAATTTAATATCAAGTAAGAATACACTGATTTTACAAACATTTTGAGTGAAATATACTTTTGAATAGGCTGTAATAAGTCACAATTATATGACATAATAAAAAGGCGTATACGATACAATCACGCTCTACAGCTACTAAATTTATAAAATATTTCTCTATATTAGTTCACAAGCCCTAACATTAGATTCATGATTCATCTAATTCAACCATGCTAAGTATTAATATTAAGAAAGAACATGTAACAATGTTAGTAACCTACACTCAATATACACTGGAACAGTTCAGTTTTACAGGTTTTACTATTGCTTAATTTTTTGTGAAAAAGAAAATAAAAACAAAAGAGCTTTGTATGTAATAGGATTTCTTTTTTTCTCAAGTTTCGTCCTTTGTAAACCGATACTTCTTGCAGTAATTGCTTTCCTTAATAAACTAAATATTGTGAATGTGTATATCGTTTAAAACAAGGTTGTCAGTTTATTAATCATTTTTTCAAATTATTCTTTAAAACGAATTCTTATGATCTTCTCAAAAATCTAAACACGTTTATGAGTATATATTTAAAATGTAAATATCAACCAAAAATGATGCTATTCCCTTGACAAATACTTTAAAAAATATTCGATACAAAATATTTTGCGCTTTAATGAAGGCAAAACGTTGTCATTAAGTTTACAACAAAATAATTATGAAGCAAGAAAAAAAGAGCAAATATTAAATTACTAATAATTAATTTCGTTACTTTATAATTTGACCCCAAATCCACTTATTGTCCTTCCGGCTTTGCTTTTATGCAGAAAATATCATTTATGGTATTGAAATATTTAATGGAACAAAAAAGAAAAAAAACCAAAAGAGCTTTTACGAAAATCCCAATTATATTCATAATAAATGTTTTGTTCCATTAAAATGCAGAATATTTTTGTCTATCCATATTGATGATGTGATGTTTATAAATAAACATATGTAGGCATATTATTATTATTATTTTATTTTTATTTTTGGTATTATTCATTTCGATTTCCGTTTAATTTGTTCATTTACGTGTGCACTTATTTTACACATTGCAGGCTTTCTTCTTTTTTTTATTATTATTATTGTTCTCGTTCTATAGAATTATAATGCGTGTCAACGATGAAATCTATGAGCTTAAACGATTATATTTGAGTTTTTGGGGATGTTTATCGTTTATATACGGATAAAGTGTATAGTGTGTTGATTTATAACACTTATGAAAATATTATGGAAAAAGGTAAGTAATAATATATAACATATTATATACATAATAGCTTGCATGTTTTATGACTTGTCTTTTATTTATAGATCGATGAATTTCACACATACTCAATACTCTAACATCAACATCAAAAAAAAAAAAAAAACGGAAAAAATAACAATAGAAATTGGCTTCTTGATTCGTTTTCCATTATTGAAAAATAAATAGACAATTATCGTTTTCTGTTTCAATTTAAAAAGCAATTTACATGAAAGTAATAATTCAAAAACAACAAAAAAAAATTCTTTGAATTTAAAATATAAACAATGGACATTTACAGATATTAATCATATTAATGTTGTCTTGATTCAACAAATTTATGACATTAGTCGCCTACTTTATTTACAAATTATTATGTATTGTATGGATTTTCCGTCTTCTTTTCTTTTTTTGCTATATGTTCAATTCATAACATTTTTCAAACGAATTAATCTTTTTACGCATAAAGCGTTACTTAAATGTTTTATAAAGCATCAAACAGAATTATTTCGAAATTTAATGCATTAGCGTCGCCACATAAAATAGCACATTTTTTTTTTTTTTTTTAAAAAAGCTATCAAAGTTTGCAAATACTATAAATCAATTATGCGTCACTAAAAGTTATTTCAAACCGCAGCTTTGGATTTAAATTCAATTCGGTGTTATATGTGTCTGTCTGTCTGTGTTAAGATTTAAATTCTTTAAGTTAAAAACAATCATTAAAACGAGAAACTTTTACTAAAAAAAAAATAAAAAAAGTTTCGCTCCCAATGGCAAATATATTGTAATAGAAATATGTGCACAAGGAAATTTCTCGGTATAGAATATGCCATATCTACTTGTCCAGATGAATTGATTTTAATCCGATTTTATATTTTCTATATTCAAGTAATATCCACTTTGAAAACAAAACTTTCTCACACTAAACTAATTTTCAGCTTTTTTTTTCTTTTCATTCGTTTGAAATAAGAGCAAAGAAAATAAGAAATCACAAAACATTGCTTTTAAAATTTACATGGACTTTTGTACTACTTACAACGCATATTAATATGGTGAAGAAGTTTCTTTATTAAAACAGATAGCAATTGATTGAGTGCGAAGCTCTAAACAAAACTAAATCAAAGAACTTGGATACATATATATTCTTTGATTAAATCGGAAATTTTTAAAATCTGTTAGAGACAACTAGAAACAATTAGAATTACGTCAGCATCATTAAATTGAACATGGTGACCAAATTAATACTGAGTCATTTGATTATCACACGAGAATATTTTCCAATTTTATTTGTACCACAAGCCACAACCCTGAACTAAATGCAAACGTGTATGTGGTGTAAAGAAAAAGAAAAAAAAAAGAAAAGAAACAACAACAACTGATATTGGATCAAATCCATTTTATAATCTAATTGAGTTGTAATTTAGGTGGCATAGTTTTGTTGTGCTACGTTTCATTACTCATCCAACCGATTATAAACAGTCAATATTTGATAAAATAACACAATATAATCTTTTGTGTATGGGTGAGATTGTAAACTAATATCCACCAGCTCAGTACATTTATTATTATAATATTGATTTCGCAAATATTTGATCATGTTCAATCGTGTAGATCAAGTACCCATTCACCCACTATATTGTATATTGTAAATCAATTTATTTGCGTTTAACATGTGAATTATGGGTTAAATAAAAATTTTGATTTTATTGTATTGATATTCAATTCTCTCACAATAAAGTTTGCATACATCAAAATACATGGCTTATATGTTTGATGAATAAAGTACACACACTTCATGTTATATTTATTTTCTATTTACTCGGGAAAATGTTTGAAATGTACATTACAAAACTTTATTTATTTATTATTATTATTTTTTTTTTGCTATTTATTTCAATTTGTGCAAATCCAATTTTCATACAAATGAAATCTAAAATAAAAATAGAATATGCTACGATTGCTACACGCAAATCAAAAAGATTCAAGCAAAGGTAAGTTATATGAAAAACTTGTAAAATGAACTACGAACATAAATTATTACAAAAATTATTGGGCTTTATAAAAGAAAAATATATGTAGTTGTAGGCAGGGATGTTCAAAATACAAAATACATGTATTTTGAAAATACTTTTTTGGACATTTTGTATTTTGTATTCGAAATA
>JAABKK020012429.1:0-55001 GCA_011634745.2 Catotricha subobsoleta
TTGTTTGAAAATTTATTTCCAGTAAATACATAGCTGGAAAAAAGCCTAGGCCATTTTTACAATTTTGACCTGATCGGTATTCGATTCATGGTTCCCATGCGCCGTAGCCTACAACTCTACCACTATGCTACGGTGTGGGTTAAGCCTCGAATATTAGATATTATATTTTATAAGTACGTAGTTCAAAGGGCTTTATGGTCGCCAAAAATAAGTTGATCGTAGTTGCCGAACTAAATTTGAAATGTAAGATCTAAAAACACAGGAAGACCATATTAAGACACTATTTAATACATAAGCCTTGAAGTAAACCGCGTTGTATGCAAATCGTATTTTGGAAAACTTAAAAAAGATACTATTTTTGCTTTTCTTAGAGTTGGATCTAATAATTCTAGAGCTGGCTGAGCCCTCACGAGCCTCTTAGTAGGTACGGCCCTGTCTTATTAATAGTCATTTTTATTAAAACAAACATTTATTTAATAATAATTTAATAAATCGTCGGCTGAGAGTTGTTTTGTCGCACATCCATATATATAAGGTCTATTTTCCTTTCAAAGAAAAATGGATGTGCGAGAAAACAATTCTCAGCCGACGAAATTTCAACATTTAAATAATATACATAAAAAGTATTACCATGTGCGAACAAACATTAAAAAATCTTGAAAATTTGAGATTCAAAAGCCAAAAAAATTAATCGGTGTATTGAAGAAATGTGTCCCTATATAAGTAACAATCGAAAAAAATAATAATCTATCCCAACTACGATGAGATTTCGGTGTCCAATTAGACCGACCACCAAATTGGAAATCAAAGTGTCCATAAAACATTTCTAAAATCTTAAAGATTCCTTTCAATAGAGCTCATCTAAAGCCTATTAGTTAAAAAAACCACTATTTTTTTTTCCTGAATGAGAAACACATTTCTTTCTTTTCTCCGTGTATTATTTATTATATACACAATAATCAATTTTTTTCCAATAATTTCTATTGCTCATTAGTCTACTCAAATAAAGGCGTGGACACTAAAATGTTTGAGGTTTTTTTTCCTACAAATTCTACTTGTTTTATTTCTCATTCTTTTTTTTTTGTACCTGTGCACGTCTTAACGCAGACAAATTATAGTCTAAATTTTTATAAGTTGAGAGATTATTATAATTTTATATTATAACTCCACCATCAAAATAAAGTCGCTATAATATCGCGCATATAATTTTATATGGTTTGTGTGTCCATAATAAATTCAAACCAATATAAAATAGATGTGCGTACACAACATAATCTCTGGTAGATATAAATATAAATCCAATAGAAAGAAAAAAAATAAATAAATAAATATTTTAATGATGTGCCTATACGTGAACATAATAATTATTAATAGGATGGTTAATTCTTATTCTTAGATCGTGTTTACAATATTATTATAATAAACATAATTGTAGAGTTTTTCAAAACTGAAAAATATAGTTTTTTGAATGAATTATTGGTCTAATGCTTAAAATGAGTTGTGCATGTAATTACATAGAACTTATAATGAAATATTGATAAGTAATAATTGTTTGGCTCCTGTCTCTTCATTACTTTATATATGCTGTCTTTAAATGAATTCCTATGATGTGTAGGCTATAGAATTTTATTTGATTTTTCTTGTGCGCAAATAAATATTGAATTTAAATTATTGAAATAATAGTATAATAACATATTATAGTCGACCAAAGAGATGAGTGTATTTAGCAAAGTAAGTCAATGTCCTGATATGTAGTTTCATTTCAGTATAACAAATTAATAAGATATTTTTGGTTAAAAATAGAAAACTTTTCAACTTACTTATTTGCCATGATTGAAAGTAATTTTGTTTGCCTGAAAGACTTTTCAAAACTTTAATATTTTCATTTACTTTCTTCAGTTAAAATTGTCTTGTTCCAAATCAGATATACTTCAATTCCAGTTACTGTCTTTTGTAAATTGACAAATATAATTGAAAATTGTGACTTCGGCGACAAATGAAATTCATTTTAATATTACTTCCTTTCTATAAAAAATATCTGTTTAACATCAGACCAAAGCTCGACATTATATAATTGCCACAAATGTGTGCATATAACTATTAAAAATAAATGTTTATAAATCACGTACCTCTGCAGGTATTTATAGGTTTTGACGTAGAAACGATGAGTTTTTATGAAAAAAAAAAAATAATAAATAATAAATTCATGAAATTATTGATAAACATACCGCTTCTCAAAGTTGTCGTAATACGATACAATTCGTTAAATTACTTAGTAAGGTTGGTGTACACAAACCTTGTCCATCAAACGTAACAGATACTATAAAATACGCTTAAATCTTTTGTAAAGAAAATTTCCGACAGTTTAATTTTTCCTTTTTTTTTTTTGTATTTCGTTTTATTGACATTACTTTTAGTCGCTTTGTGTCACCATCAATCTTTGAGAATATGTCAGGTAACGTGATCAAATTTTATGATTGCGAAAAATATGTTCTTGTAACAATCAAGATCAAGATCATGCAAAAAATAAAAAAAAACAACAAGCTCACAAAAAAAATTACAAAAAAAAAGAGATTACATTTTTATAGAATTGAATTAAATAAAATTCTAAATAAAACTATAATAAATAAAAGTAAATTATATTTTTATATAACAATCACGTATTAATAATATGACACAAACTTTATTATATGAATAACAATGATGTTTCGGATCGGTTAATAAACGCGCGCGCTTTCATTTATATAATAAAAACAAGAAAAAAAAACCTAGTAATCATAGTCACATCCCAAGGACAATTATTATTTTTATTGTAGACGCATGCAATACAATAACACCGTATAACAGCCAAGATAAAATAAAATAAAATAAAACAATATATGCTCGCATATTAAAGAAATGTTGTGTTTTTGTAGTTGCTGTTCATTTTGGCTTTAAAGATAAAAAGTGGATTAACTCTACTGTAACCATTTACATCTCTACGTAGTCTATTTTGCTTAAACACATGACACAAAGTTAAAAATTTAATGCATAACACCATACAATTTCAAGAATATATTTTCCCCTTTTATTATGTTTTTGGTACATTACACACATACATTCATTTCTTCTTTGTTCTTTAAAACAATTTTAATAAAATTTATTCATCGTTCCAAAGACACAAAAAAAGTATTTTATATTTGCTGCAAATAAGTTCATTTACACAACTTAAGTAGTAGACGTACGTCTTATTACAATATTTAAAACATCGTTCATCATCATCATCATAATAATAAAAGCTATTAGATAATTACTAAGCTCTGGATTATGTAAGGCACGTGACCTAATGTTAGTCATGTTTGTTTGTATATTTGATGTACTTAACCCAGCCCCGTCCTACACATTACATACCAAAAAAAAAAAAGAGAGAAGAAAAACCCTTAAAACTCGAATGAAAAAAAATCTATTTCTATATGCGAATATAGAAATAAATTCGGTATATAAGAATACAACTGCAGGGCACCCATGCACTACTATATGTATATATGTATATAATATCGCAGTTCTATCACCATCAAAAGGGTAGACTGTTTTATTTCAAAGAAATGAATTAAGTACTATTAAGTATAATTACTCCCATCCTGATAACTGGGTATGCATATAAGACTATGCTAAATGACAAACGAACGTTGTCGTCGTTGTCATAAACTGAAATGGAATAAAATGTAATTAGTAAAAGGAAGAGACAATTGTTCAACTAGAATTATAAAGCAATTGAGGTATTTAAGAATATGAAATTTATAAACGAAATTTGTATATTGTCTTTAATTCGTCGTTTAAAATGTGGAAAATAAAATTGAAAAATGGACGAATGGACGATTTATTTACGCATAATAATATTTTTATTTCAGTGATTCCATAACAACATAGATACAAATTTGTACAAGGGCGAGTGTGAATTGACGCACAACAGCGGTCCTTCAATGAAAATTACTTTGAAATGCGTTTTTGTGAAATAGTGATTATATTTGGTTGGTATCAACACCGAATATAAGAAATATTAGATTTACTATTTGTTCTTCATGAAACGATTAGGTAATTATCGAAAATCATGTTTCGAAAAACTATACGCATCGCCGATAGTAATTAATTCACCAATTGCTTACATAGCCTTTGGCCATTGGTCTCTTTGGAAAATTTTAATTTAAATTTATAATGTATTCAAAATTCAGCATACGGGCTTGTTGTATATGTTTAGAATCGATTTAATTCTCAAAACTCTATTCTAAAACTAAAACTAAATTCTCTAAAACTTGAATAGCCCCGTTAATGTATTTTTTTCTCCAGACTGTATATTTCGTTTTCAGCATATAATCTGAAATGACAAAATTCAGTTCCAAATAAAACTTATTCCTCAAGTTGAAATATTATTTAATCAATATTGAAGACATGCCCACATTTTAATTTCACATTTAAATGCATCAACCAACAAATTATTTATTTAAATTTCTTTCACTTTATTAAATGAGTAGTTAATATAATAATAACTTAATTTTTATTGAAAAGAAGAAAAAAAACAACACAAATTTATGACTTAATATATTCAAAATAACACTACTACTGCGCTACTTATAATGTCCAAAAATTTAAAAAAATTAAATGTTTGAATATCATTTCAGGTGGTATTTTCATTACAATATACGCCAGATAATATTATTTCTTTAAAATTTAAAAAAAATATATATATAATTAATGAATATGAGACAAATTCATGCTGGGCGATCTGAAATTAAAATTTTCACCCAAAAAACACACGATATGAAGAATATATTATTATTATTTTTACCTTATTTTGTGTAATAATGATGAATAATAATATATTTATATTGTATGGGCAATATAAAACACCATTTCATCATCACACATTCAATAGCACAGCATAGCGGACGATATACACATTGTACAGTGGATAGTACAAGTCCTACCATTTCAATATATTTTGTTACCATCTATTTACATACGGATAGATTTTTTTTATTTATTATTTTTTTTTTTTTGAAAACATTTTAATAGTTTAGAAATTAAAGAATTTTTTCATTCTTGTCTTCTTCATTTTCTTCTTGCTATCTACATATAAAACCAATATTATTTTACATATATTGTTGATAATATCTTTTTCGTTTTGCTGTCGAATTAGATTGTTGAATGGAACATGCGACATTCTATTTCAGCTGGCAAATGTGGAAGAACAAAAAAAATTAACAAAAAAACAAACAAAAATTGTATCAAATTACAAATTCGCTCAATGGCTTAATTAATCACCGCGCCTCACATAATCGTTTGTTTAAAAATTATTATTTTTTGTTTCTGTCTTCTTTTTCTTTGCAGTGTGGTTTTGAGCGCATTTCCAAATTTTATGGTAAATTATTGGAATGAAGTTTTCATTAGCATGTTAATAAAATAAAAAATGTTGAATATGTATTTCTTTACCCTGGTGGAACGGTATACTTTCCGAGGTATACAAAAGTATACTTTATACCAGAAACATTGGAACATATACAGTATACACCTAGTAAGGTATACTTATATAAAAAATATAATTCCTATATTTGATATACCTTACAAATTTTATTTTTCAGTAATACTTTGTGAAATTTACCAAATATACCTCATAAGGTATACCGTATTTTCAGTAGGGTAATTAAATAGAAGTAAACTATTTTTGCAGATGCAAAATTTAAATAAATAGGTTTTTTTCTTTTTAGAACTTCTGAAATATTAAATTTATTTATTTAAATTTTGGGTCAGAAAAATGTGTTTATTTTCAAAAATATAAGTTAGTTTAATAATTTATCTTAAATAGTAATAAATTAATTTTATTTTCTTTACATAAAAGTTACTTTGCGCAGTATTTAGCTTTGCTTTGAAATTGCCACTTGACTTAATATTCAGAAATCTGTTTCCTTTCGTTTACACATAAAATTTAATAATGTTTGAAATAAAGAAATTTATAATTTTTAATAAATCACGTCACACATTAAATTATTTATTGAAATGCACCCATTGTAAGATGACTAAAGAAACTAATCCAACTTCCAACATATTTTTGTTTCAAAGAAAATAAAAAATAAAAAATAATAACAAAAAGTGACAAATTTTTTTTGGTGTGAATTAATGAGTTTTTAAAGATTGATAATACACAACGTTTCTTGTGGTTTTTTGTTCGTTTGTTTTTTCTTTTTAATAATAAAATAATATAAAATGGCACATCGTTAACGAGACAAATTTAATAAACCCAACAAAATTTATTGTTATACGCGCACAGGCAGCACAGGCTGACATATTTTTATATATTATTTAGGCGGTTGAAACAACAACACGGGATGAGGATGTTTTGATTTTAATTTAATTTAGAGATTTTTTTTTTTGTTTTTCACTTTCTTGGTTGTTGTCTTTTATATTTTATGGAAAATTTATTCCAAGTAAAAAATAAATAAATAAAATAATAGAGGCACCAGCGCCATTCACTTTAAGATGATATTTATGGCTTATATTTTGCGTTATTAGTGACCATAATTTTAAGTTTTTTTTTTTTTTATTATTATTATTATCATTCGGTTTACAAATTATCTGCTATGTGACATCATTACATGCAATATGTCGTCGAGAAATAGTATTTTATTGATATTTATAAATCGTAAAAATGGTGTATATTTTATTTTATTTAAATTATGCGTATTATTTTCAAAACGTATAAGGTGCATACACCACAATTTATATATTTATATTTATAAATGCTTGAATATCATGTCTCTTTTTTCTCTTAATTTTAAATACCATATATTGCTAATGATTTCCTTTTTGTTCATCTTATACCACACAGCCAAATCACATTTGCACGCAGAGAGCGCATTGCGTTGATGACTATAAATTTACATGACATAATATTTTGCAGTTAACACAACAACAGCCAATTTTCTGTTGTAATTATTTATATTTAACAATATTTGATAACAATCTCTGCTGTGTGTGTGTTTTTTTTAAGACAAAAAGAAAAAAGAAAAAAAAAACGAAAACGAAATAACAAAACATAAAAACAAAATATACAGAAAATAAATATCTGAACAAAATCACTTTATAATAATTATTGAGTGTTTCAAATTAAAAAAAAAAAAAAAAACGATATAGTACCCGAATTTATTTTAATAAATCCAGATAGATTACAATAGCATCTTTAACAACTATGCTTGATTATGTTGGATTATATTTTGATGTGTTTGTCCTCTAGTTAGTTTCATTGATTATAAAATATCAGTAAACAGAGATATATTTTTTGCACCTGCATCTTACAATATATTTAAAATCAAAACTTATTGATTCAATAGATTGGAATATGTTTACAATTGGATTGATTCAATATTTAAGCGTATAAGTTAAAAGGTATAAGAAAATAATACCAATCATATAATTTATAGAATGTCCAGCATTAGCAATACATATAATATCTATTATCAAATAACACTTGTTGAATCTTTGATATTTATTCTTCTTGTATGTGGACGATAAAATTGACAATAAAAGAAACATCCATAAATATACCTTTATTTATTTATTTATTTCATTTTTTTTTTTCATTTTTCTTGTAAAAATCCAAGAAAACCTACGACATTGTCATAAAAGAGAGAAAAGAATTATTTTTATATATAAATGCAACAAATCCAAACAAGGGTTAAAAATAACAATTTTATGTTCATAGACGCCAAACCAATATCTGTTACATAATGATAAAATGATTGCTTTGTAAAAGATAAATACAGTTGATATTTAAACAACATAAAAAAAAGAAAAAAGAAAAATAACCATGGTGTGTTTTGTCAACAAATTTGTTTAATTTCTTTTGAAATATACATAATTTAAATCCTATTTAAACGTATTATATATTTAAAAAAAAAAAAAAATATGTATTTTACTCCAATATTAATGACTTTTTACGACTATTTCAAACGAACCAACAACAATTTATAAAATCGAATATAAATAATTCTTTTGAATTAAAAAGGATTAAATTTCAAAATATTTACTACATTGCAATGGTTATCTATTTATCTTAAAAGATAATACCTTGGTGCGTGCATTTTAGAAATACCAACAATTTGAAAAATATGTTGTTTAATATTCGAACTGCGCGCATTTATATTTGATCTGATATAAGTTTAATCGTACATGACGGTTTTGTGAATGTATGCATGCGTATGTGGTTTAGTGTTATAATATGTTCATGGATTGTTTATTAGAAATACGAAAACAAGACACCCGATATCTGCAGGTGGATTTTTTTTTTTATTTTGTACATTATTTTTTTAAAAGTTTTTTGTTTTTTTTATTCTTCAAATTTTATTTTATTGCCTGGTTTTATTTTTAAAAAATATATATTATGGTAACTGGTGTCTCTTTAGTGTTATGGATATTAAAATTTATGTTAAATTATATTGTCAACAACATAAGAAGGGCTATAATATTATTGTAAATTTCGTGTAATATTTTCTGATATTCAGAATGTATATATAGTTTTCATTTAGATGGTTTGTTTTCATAAATACGATCAAATAAAATAACAATAAAAACTGGATAAAATTTATTGTTTCTTGATTAGGCCCCAGTTAAGACTTAAAAGCGGATGCATTGTTTTTTTTTTTTTATTATTTATAAATTATAATTATTAAAGACTCAGCGGTTGTGGAAAGGATGTATTTTGTGTACTGGTTATAAAAGTAATGCCAGGATTAAATTAAGTCATAATAGAATTTCTATCAGCACCTTTGTTGAATAAAAATGTTGAGGAAATATGTTGTACAATAGTATTATTATTTTTTTTATCCCCTTGATTAAAATCTATTATAGGGTTGATTCTAACAAACGAGATAGAACCATAGAATGAATTTTATGCGTTAAAAGGAAATATTTTAGTTTTAATTGCTTATTTTTTTTCTAACACAAATAATTTTCATTTTAAATGTAAACAAGTTGGTCCATAAATAGAGCGGGATATTTTTTTTTTTTTTAAGAAACAATGACTGTCGCAGTAAATATAAACCTGACTCACAGTCTATTTTTTTAAATCATTCTTAGATAATTATTTTCATTATTATTATTAATATAATTTTAAACATTTGTATGGAGTGCTTACTCACAGAATTTCTTTTAAAACAGATAACATTTTTTATATGAAGTTTTATAAAACACATCTCAGACTTTTCTACCATTCGCGAATATAATAACATAAATACAGCTTTAGTTAATTATGATTATTGAAAAATAGGTTTCTCACAAGTCTAGTGAGTTCTAAAATGATTATACCGAAATGAATTTTATTATATGCTAACCCTAATTATAATTGCATGTAAAACTTTATAGACATATGCTCTTTAAGTTAATTTAATCCGAATTATATTACATTTTCATTTGATATTTACTTACATCATCGCTATTCAAAAATTATTAATAATGTTCCAATTACTCTGAGAACAGATATATTGTAAGCATCGAATTTCATTGTAAATTAATAACTTCTCTACAAAAACAGTGTTCGAAAATCTAGATAAAAATGCATCGTCTTTTATCTTATGTAGATGAATTGCCTTTTGCGTTATCTTATCTGAAATGCTGGTTATTTATTAATTTAGATGATAGATAAATTAATATATTTTTTTTTATATAATTGGTACACGTAAATCAGTTGTATTCAGTTAATAACTAGGTTTTATTTATATGTTAAAAGTTAAATGTTTATAATTCCACTGCACTAAAATTATTTATTTTGGTTAACCTACTTCCTATACGTCCATGTCCATAAGATTAAGATAACTAAATAGCTAAATTTAAACTTACACGTTGTTAAAATATCCATCTATACATCGCCGAGGAGACCAAAACTTGTATCAAGGGGGCTGAACATTGAATATATATGTGATTGCGCAATTCATTAATACTTATGAAGTAAAATATAATGCAATTTATATGTACTTATATTATACCGTTTGAAAATTCACCATATTATTTCACTTGATCACAATTTCCGCTAATATGCACCACTTGAAATAAATTTATTGGAATGAGTTGTGACGCATCTATACACTCTAATAACTGTTCATTTGAACATTTTGCATAAAACGCTTTTCATATCTGTTTCTCCTTAAGAAATGCAATTGAGATATTGAATTCCTATTTTTCTTATTCTTTAGATCTGAATTTAAATTAAAAGACTTTTGCCAATTCGTAGCAAACAGTTTTTACATAAAGTAAAATAATAATAATAAAAAATAAAAATAAACGTATGCTGAAGATATAAAATACCGAAATATAATACAAATCGAGGAATACGAAAACAAAAATATCATCGCTGGCACGCATTTACATATCAAAGAGCTACTCTAGTTCTTCTAACTGCTTCGGTCTCAGAAAACTCCCTGCTATCAGTTTGTATTTATTTTGTTCGTTTTTTTTTTATATCTTATTGTCATATCTATTATTCATAATACAATATGCTGCATGCAACTGTATGTTGTATTGTATAAAATGAAAAATTTAAATTTAAATAAATAAATAAGGAGAAAAAAAGTAAATATATATTATTATTTGTTTATATACAAGAAATACGATAAATCCGAAAGAAAGTACTTTGTTATCTTTTATGTGATTTAATGACTTCTTCTTGCATAGAGGTGGCATATCGTTCTATATATTATTAAAAATTACATAAGAACTTATATGATTTATTTTGTTTTTGTTAGGTTTTCTTTCATTTACCTTTTTTTTTTTTTTCATTCTTTTTCTAAAAGGCATAAGAGAGAGAGACTCTATGAGAGTTATAGAAACTGGATAATATTTTTCGTCACACAAGAAAATGTGACTGTTTTGATGACAACAAATTAGACACATCCAGTTATTTTCTATAGGAAATCTATCCAAACAATAAATAAAATATATGTTTCTATGTTTTTTATGAATTTTTTTTATTCAATTTAAATATAATTAAATGTTACGTGGTCTATGGTTTAGTTAGCATAATTTTATAGAAAGATTTTCCACGCTTATGGTAATCTAAAAGTCACTTATTTTGTTTCTAATGCTGTCATTTGAATTTTAAAGTATAAATACTATTTTATAGAAAAAAAAAGAAGAAGAATGAAAAAGCAGAAAAGAAAAATACTAATACTTATAGTTGAATAAATAATAAAATCATGTTTTCATATTCAGTTTATACCGTTTCTTTTCATTTTATATTTACTTTGGCATAAAGAGGTTTAAATACTATATAAGCAATGAAACATCATTCAAGGTGGTCTTTCTTTCTTTAGAAAAGAAAATACAGTCACAGAATTCGAAAAGGTACGATATGGTTGGATAGGGTAGGGTTATCAATTGTATTGAACGAGTTTTTGAACAAATGAACGAAATATTTACTCTACTTGAGATTAATATTTTTTTATACAAATCATTTTGCTTCTGTAAAATTAGGATGCCTTCAAAATTAGCTCATACGTTCAATGTTGCATTATTTGAAATTAATTTTTTACTTTATGAAACAATCATTTTCGCTATATATAGTTAATACACTGAGGACGATATATGACAACTAAAATCAAAAGAAATCTAAATTAAACTTAAATTTCAGAATAGTTTTTAATAGTTAAATTTCGTTAAATATTTTTTATATTTTAGTTATTTTAAAAATTATTTGATATGGAATAGTTTAATTTAGTTTAATGAAGTATAAAATAACTCACTTTGAAATTCCAATAATTGATAATTAACACCGTTGTCTAAAAAAAATTATTTTGAAATAATCTTCATAATAAGGTCGTATTTCTATATACATATATAAACGTTTCCGGCAACATAGCTTTTTAAAGAGAAGTTCACCTCTACTTAGTAAGATAACAATCCGAAACTTTAAACTTTCACGTTTGCAATTATAATCTTAAAAGTCTTTGCTCCATATCAATAATAAGGAAATTATCTGTTATTGATTAAATATAATTTCTGAATAACTAACAATTATCATATCTTTATCTTTGAAGTAATTAAAATTGATTATCGTTTATTCATTAAACAAATTGTGATATTTATTCTAAAAAGTGGTTTACTCTTCAATTTATTAAAAGTTGAATTTGATGTTAGATTAAATTGTTCGGAAATATGCAATTCAGCTTACAAAAACTATAAATAAATCTCTACGTAAATTACTCATGAACTATTGCAAATAAAAACGTCAATAATAGATTTAAAAAAAAAAAACAACATAAAAAATTCCAGCAAAACTATCATTATAATAAACTATGATTTTTCTATTTTTCATTTGTGTTAATAAAACGATTGCATTCTATGAATTTATTATCCTCAGCGTTCGATGACATGATAAAAGTAGTTTCCGTAATGTTTAAATATAAACCATTTTATGATTCCGTATCAACATAAGGTAAAACGAAACTATCCTTTCCCTAACGTACAAAAAAAAAACGAAAATTTATGTAGATAAATTTGATGATGAACGAATTTTCCATATTCATCCAAATGGTTTAGAATCGAAATGCTTCACGACTATTAGGCGCCTTCTTGTGTAAAGCTCATCACATATGCGACTGAAGGATGGAATATATATATTTGTTTAGATAACATAATATTATTCGAATATGTCTTACATATACGACGATTCTAGTGCATATTACCACACATATGATGATGATGATGATGATGATGATGATGATGATGATGTTGATGATTATTATAATGATAGTCTATTGAATATACTAAAAGATTTTACTGAAATTAAAACAAATATTTGTTTTCAACACATTGAGTATATTAGAGCTTATTGAAATGAAAACAATAATAAATAATATTGATATTGGAAAGGAGATATCGCAAAGATTTATGTGCATAAATATCTATATGGTCTATCATCAACGACTACTAAATGTAGAGAAAAATATTCTGGCAAATTAATTTTTCTTTTAATATTATTAAATTAATATCTAAATATTAAGCATTAGCATGAAATATTTTATCACAAATCAGTTTTAGAGATGATTGGAATTAGTTACGGTAATTTAGAATATGAAAATTTATTCACAGATAGATGATTTTAATGCGAATATGGTCTGTGATTTTAATAATAGACAAATATTTATAGTACTAAAATTATTGATGCAATTTTTTTTTTGTCGCTTCAACATTTAACCTTATTAACAACATTAAATTGAATCAAAGTTTTACAAAATCGCCCTATAATTTCAATTGCAGCTGCTTTGCACAAAGTTTTAAAAAAAAATAAAAATTTAATATCAGTCAATCTGTTAAAATTTATAATAAATTATAATTTTATAAATGAATGGATTGTATGCAATGAAATGCATCAGCATGATACGCAGCGTAGGGGTAACCGGTAAAAAAAGTCAAAAATAAAACACATAATTAACAAAATGGTCTATTTATTTTTTTAATAAATTATACAATTTTTTGTAAAATATTTGATATTCAATGTGGGTATGTGAATGTGTTGAACTGTGCTGTGCATGTATTTAATATTATAATTTCATATTACCTACATCATCAAAATATCGCCAAATCATGTTTATCCAATCAATCATGACGTAGTTTATATTTTTTTTAAATGCGTATAATATATTTTCAATAAATGATTTATGTGTTTTTTTTTTTTTTTCATTAAAATAAAATAAATTGAAAAAAAAATTAAAATAAATAAAAAATAAAACAAATAAACAATTCGGAATTTATAAAAAGCGCTCTTAATAGCATTAATATGAACCAAAATAAAATATGAAAGAATTATAAACTGATTTAATTTGCAAAAGAAACAAAAAAAAAATATACTTTTTTACAAATGTTATGTATATGCTCGATTGAAAAACAACAAATCACAAATTTTGTATATTAGTTCCAATTGATTTGAATTGAAATGAAAACAATTGCGTTGATTTTACAATACCATCAACTACCACCACTCTATATTTATTTATTCATTAATCCGAAGGTACAAATTTCTAACAATTCAAAAACAAAACAATTTTCGGAATTTCGCATCATAAATTTTTATCGATAGATGCTGTCTAATGATTTTGGTTGTGAAACAATTTGAAGGTCAATATCAAATCAAATTCAATGTTTCTGTATTGTTTCAGATCAATCAATTTTGTAAGTGTCATTTTAACATTTATAAAATTAAATATTTCAGTGTTGTGTAGGGTCTTGGGGGCAGACAGCTCTCAAGCTTTATATGTATTGAAAAAATTGGTAAATAGTTAATAATGTGATCTGCATTTGGAGTAAATTATTACGGTTTCGAGTTGTTTTAAATTACTTTGCAATGATCAACAGTTCTCAATTTAATTTATATCCAGTCATAGAAAATGGCAATAGTTGATATTAAGGTTGAATAAAATCACTACTCTGTTTTATTGATTTGTGTTTTTTGTTTTCCATAAATTTGAATTTTTACTTTAACATTCAATAATTAATATTAGTTTATATTTTCAGATTGAGTTCATCCATTAAATAAATAAGTACATTTAATATATATTTTATTACTTCAATTTGTTTTTTTTTTGCCTTTCCTTCACGCATTTCTATATTATTTGCATAATTTTATTATTTTTATAGTACTTTCCAGATACTTTATGTTCATATGTTGAGTTGATGTACATTTATTACCCGGTTACACACTCCTTCATATAACATATTTTAATATTATTAAAAGTACTATTTGAAAATTCATATGATTGCATTTATAAAAAAGAAAAAAACAAAAAATACTATTACCATATATTACAGTATATGATATGTGCTTGGCTGTTCTGTTCATTGTGCATTATTTAAAATAATAAAATTTCAAAGAAAATATATAATAATTTTATTTTATTTTTTTGCTTGCCCTGTTTTTCCTTTCATAAAATATTTGTCTGCAAAAATGAAAAAAAATATATATATATATAACGAAGTGTGAAATTGAATTGAATGAATTTATTATTACATTTACGTCAAGGGTGTTGCTGTGTTATAGCCTGAATGCATTGCAATAAAAATAGGTTATATTGCTCGTCTATTATTATATGTAAATAATTTTTCTTTGTTTTTTTTTTTTTTTTTAATAATTTTCTCGATGTGGAATTCTTAGAAATCGAATTGGAAAAACGAGGAGTTTTATTATTGAATAATTAAAGTTAATTTGTTAATTTTCGAACTTTAGATTTTTTTTTAATTATCTTTTAACATAAATATTTCATCAACGGCTAATAATGCCAACATTAAAAAGAAAATATTGAAGTTGCTTTTCTTCCGAGTTAGGTAGTATTTATTATTTCTTCATATCAATAACAAATTCTTATATATTGTAACATCAATATAACATATTAAAAGTAAGTTTACGAAAATTATCAGGAATTTTTTTCTTATACACCATTTTTAATATTAATTTGTATTTAATGTGCATAAGAGAAAGTTTATGCAATCTACTACATACCACCTTTAGACCATTTATATCAATTATACCATTTTATGAACTCTTTTGTGTTTTACATATGTGTCCCATAAACGTTAACAAACATATCTGTTATTTAAAGCATAAAGAATGCAAGTTTTTGTTGAGACACTCTGTACCTATATAATCTATATATAAACTACAATGGGTATATATATATAGGCTTGTCTATTTTAAAATAAGTTATTATAGAATTTTAAGGTCATTTAATTTAATTATTATACACTATAGCATTACACATAAATTATTCATATTGTATTAATAATACAATTTTTATTAAGTAAGCAAAATCGTTGTTATTCAACTAAAGGAAATCAAATTAGATCAATGAGCTTAAGTCATGTATTATTGTCAATATGGTGTTATATAAACTGCTTATATATACAATAATATTAAGCATTATGTATTATATCAGCATACATGAAATATTCCTATTGATCATTTTGTAGCTAAGGAAGAGAGTATAGGACTTCTCATTCCCTTTATAAATAAATACAATTTTATTGATATTCAGTGTTATGTCAGTTAATATCATTCTTAAATTTCATTTTATCATTGAAGTAAGTGACATTCAGAAGATAAAATAAGCTTTGATATATATTATATATACACTTTAGTATATTGTGATACATGCAGCTCTTCATAACTCGTTTTCTTTTCTGACAAAAGGGATGACGATAATTAACAAATTAAAAAAAAATGCACAAACTTTTAGTAAATTAGTCAAATGAATCTGTAAGATTCTAATTTCATTAGTTTATAAATTCATGTAGAAATAATTTTTCATCTGAACACAATACTTGCAAACAAAATGTTTCGGAATCAAAATATCCGAATATCACCTTAATAATTTATACGATTATATCATTGAATTTAAACCTACGAAACAATCATTGTGGTTTTCAGCTTATATTTGATATAAGGCAGTGAGTGAACGCTGGACCTTGCACAACATTTTTGTTATTGTTTTTTTTTTTATATATATATATATTATTTTGCGGGCCCACAATATCTTTCTTTTCACAATTTCATACCAAAATAACGTTAAACAATAAAATTGACATGAATGAATGAATAATAATAATATATTACCTCTATTTGGTTTGGTTGGTTGGTATGTTAAATATAATGATATTCATATTCAATTATTAACAATAAATACATAATTCTTGTTATTCTCGGTCGCACGAGCGCGGGGTCTTGCAAATAAAAAAAAATGAAAGTTTTGTTATATTTAGTTTTTTTTTTATATTTATATTTATTTGCTTGTTTTATATATATATGTATATTTTTATTTGTCCTTTGCTATGTTCTTAAGCTGACATGATATTGTCTGTGTCGCTGTACATTTTTATGATCATTTTTTTTCCTGTTCGTTGTCTTCCTGTAATATTATTGCACATAAAATATTATTATGTTGATATAATGTAAGGTACTTACATTTATATTTATAATAAAAATGAATCGAAAAAGAAAAAACCGAAAAAATGAAAACGTTAAAAAGCCAAATGGTACATTGTCACGATTTGTTTTCTAGTTAGATATTACATTACATTTCTGAACATTATACAATTGAAATCATCAGTTGTGTTCACTGTGTGGTTGCACAGATAATATAAAGTATTGATTGGTTTTGAACATTTAAATTTTTTTTTTATCTTAAGTAGGATTATTATAGAACAGATCATTTAACATTGAAAGTAAGATTTTACTTTTACAATATTTTATTATTTTCGATATTGTGTTTAATTTTCTTTTGTTATGTAATAATCCTGATTGTATTCGAAATCTTTTACCATTTTCATGAACTGCAAATAAAAATATTATGATAAATTTGTTATATAATTTTATTATAACGAATATACTTTGAGTAAATATTATATTGCAAACCAGTTTATAGTTTTTTTTCAGTCTGTGATTAAAACGGATTACAAAACCAGTCTACTTGTTTTATGGTCCATTTTTAACTTTTTGTTTTAAAACAGTTTGAAATAGTAAATTTTTTCTTACTTTTAAGCTCATAGAAATGAATGAATGAATGAATCGTTAATAAAAATGTCAACATATTTATCACCATTAAATTTAAAGCTTAATATAGTTTTATAAAAATTTTAATAACTTGACCATAGTTTGTGCACAGGGTGCATTAAAAATGAACTGATCAATAATATTACCTAATTTGATAGCGAATATTAACACAAGTGAAATAGAAAAAAAAAATCAACTTTATTTAAAAGTAAATATGTAATTAGAATTTAACGTCCTTAAATATTTTTCAGTCAGTATTTTGCAATTTTATTCATCGAATATCTGATGTTCATTCATAGTCAATAACATTTAGTAGAGTATGTTTCAGTCTTACAAACTAAATGAAATTTCTATTTTAGAATCTTTTCAACTCATGTCAATAACTGCATTTAAAAATAGCAATAAATTACACATAAAAATTATCCTTGCAAACGAATAGTTTTTTTTTTTTTGGCACCCTGTTCGATAAATGTTAATTGCCAAAATGTTATCGATCTAGAAAATTAAAATAATTATTAATCAGATTTATGTATATTTGATCATAAATTGTGTCTACGGTAATGATAATCTGCTACCTATAAAATGCTGTATTGAAATGTTGAAGAGAATTATAATTGTGAAGCAAAAGAAATTTTCACATAATCTACACCTAATTAATTAACCGAGAATATAAATATTAGATATGTATATATATATGAATATATTTTTTAACATCTTCTATTTTCAACAGAAAACAAGCAATAGCAAATAACTCTTTTAAATATTACTACAATAAAGTATTTCGCGATTATAAAATATATTAAATATATAATTTTGTTTTTTTTTTTTTTTTTTAAATAAAAACTATTTTGATTGCGTCAGTGTATTAAAATAATATAGATATGAATTTATAAAGTACAATCATTCGTTCATATATTCATTGCTACAAATTCAAAATGTACACACCAGCATTTAATTTTAAATGTAGATGAACCGAACGTTTTTCTGTCCATTTGTATAATATGGAATATATATATTCGAAATGACCTTTACATTTTGGGAATTATTAATTTTGATTGTATATGGCTTGTTATAAATCTTGTAATAAATCTTTGTTTTTTTTTTCTTTCGTTTTTCATTTTCGATTTTTGTTTTTTTGTTTTTTTGTTTTTTTTGTTTATAATGTTTTGGCTTTGGATAAGAGTGTAATATTTTTGTGATTGATACGTCGTGAGAATTGGTTAATTTTTAACTGGCTTTATGTTGTTGTTGTGCGCGCGCTTAGTGTACAATATAATAATAATTAAATTGTGATTTGGCCTTTAGAAATGTGAATACATAAATTGTATGGACAAGAAAAAAAAAATTTCTTTACCTATTTGTTTGTCAGTTAGTTTTTTGTTTTTTGTTTTTTTCTTTTTTTTGAACATACTTCTGCGGTTATGCTTGTGCATAACATAGTTATGTTTTTGAGGTACTTTAATATTTGTATTTTAATTAATTAAACGTTTGGTGGTTTATTGAATGGTTTTACATAATACCTCACTTACGTCTACATTATATATTTTAGATATGCATGCATAACAACCATAATAAATATAATTCATTGAACCTTGAAAATATAAGATATATTACTTTGTACCTTTAAGCACTGTATCGTTTTAATTAGTGATAAGTTTTTTTTTCTCGTGTGTATACAATTTCGTTTGATTTTTTTTTTTTGTTCTTCTTTTATGTGCTGTATCGATGGTTCCTACATTTGGTTTTTACTTGGCCTGCTCATAATTGGACCTTTAACATTTTTAACTTTTTTCAGCATTTTTATATGAGCAATAACGGGGGCCACACAATTGTACAAATTGGCAAATTCTTGCACAATTAATAATAGTTGGTTATTTGTTTTGCTATAACTTTAATAATTTTGTTTATATATGATAGGCTGGTGTGTGAAAAGTTTAGTAGATTGTGCGAAGGTACATTACACAATTACTCATCCTCTATAATATTCGTGAATGCCAATTTAAGTTATTGCGCTTTTTTTATAATTATTATTTGGATTTGAACAAATTCCACGAAATAATTATTAATGTATTATATCGCATTCATTAAAATGATGATGATTGATTGATGGCGGCAAATGCGCAATTTTTATTAAAGAGAAACACGTGATTATATCTCTCCTTGTGAAGACAAATTTTTCAAAATGATATATTTTTTTTCTTTTTGTGGATGTTTTGTTTATTTGTCGTTGATTTTTTATTATTGTTTTGATTTATAAAAGTGGATGCCATTAATGTTAAGCAATAACGTTTATTAAATTATTAATATTTATGGTATTACCGAATGTGTAATTAAATTTAATTCGAATTAAATGAGGCATATTTTATTTAGAGTTTAAGTATCAGCAAAGTCTTTGGTCTTTTTTTTTAACATAATATGTATACTCAGGAAATACTTATGTAGAAATACTTGTTTGGCTATTAAATATCATTCAATGGACTTAAATTAAGAACTACGAAAAGTCTTTAATTGAAATATTTAACTGCATTTCAAATATAAAAAGTTCTTCAATGAGATTAGTTCAGTTTTCCCACTTTAAGAAAATTATTATGCATTTATGAAGAGAAAGTCCCATTTAACGACAAACAGCATCCAAAATATTACTATCATGTTATTCTTTAAATTAAATAAATTGAAAACTACTTAAATCGAACCGCATAATTAACCTCTGCTAAATGGCAGAAATCCTAATTTATGAATTTCGTAAACATAGTCATCAGATAAAAAAAAGGCCGTAATATACACGAAACAGAGAGTAACATCAAATTTCATTTGTATCATTGACTGCATCGGAACATCATCTGAACTGAACATAAAGACATGCTATCATTACAATCTACAGATATAATTTAATTTCTTCTTCGTTGATTTTTTCTTACATTTTTTTTTTTTTTGCTTAACTAACTATAAATGTTTAAATTCAGTCTACACACATTAAAGATATGTGTACACAGAGTGCAAACTGTATACACAAAGTAACAAGTAGATAGGTAATATTATACTCAAAACTTGGTAGCCAGGTTTGTGCTTAAAACATGTCATGTTGTTTAAATTATAAAATGTTGAACGAAGCAAACAAAAAAAAACGAAGTAAATAAAAGATGAGGAAAAAACGGCGCGTTCAAGATTAACCACACAAAAAAAGAAAAAAAGAAAAGAAGCCAATTTTTTTATTCCTGTATCAATTTATCTCATTAAATTGGTTTTTACTAAGCGGTATTTCTGATTGCCCGCGTTTTTTTTTCCTTTTGGTTGCTCCTTTTATTAAAAGACATTTATATACATTATCAATATTAGTCTGTCTGTTTATATTAAACCACCAATCCACAACATACATTAAAACCAAACGATTTTCTGATATATTTTTTATAAAATAGAAATTTTTCTTTAGCATCGCAGGTAATGTCATATCATTTCAAATGCAAACATAGCACCAAAGATGAAAAGAACTGCGTACTGATACTGGTATGTTCAAAGACAATGTAGTATTGCATTGTCATTGGGTATGTTGGTATTGAAATACTTTTTCTTGTACTGAATCTGAAAATAATTACAGTATATCTTAAAAAAAAATTTTTTTTATTAATATTCAATAAAAAAATCATTCCAGTTAAGAAAAATAATGAAATATTATTTAAATTATTTGAGACAAAAACGATGGTTACATAGAAAGAATTTTAAGAACTTTCAATCTATGTCTAATTTACATTCTGTCTCTATGGACACCATTAACATGTTACACTTTAGATATTTAAAAAAAAAAAAAATTAGAAACATTCTTTAAAACAAAAACAGTACAAGTACTACAATTACTGCCAAGTACTACCAAGTATTTCTTTTCTGGTTAAAAGTACTGGTATTGCAGTTTCTAAAATTTTGTATACTGTTGCATCACGGAGATGTAGGTAATTTTAGTTAATTTTCAGATGGTTTTGCTATATCAGACATAAGTATATTGTCGCCATATTCAATGTGTAATTTTTTTTTTGATTATTATTATTATAACAAAAGGACTTTTCAACGTCACGTAATCCAAAAAAAAAAAATATTAAATTAAATTAATACATTTATTTTAGTTTCGTGATATTATATTTTTAAAGGCTAGTTATGTACGTACCTACCTACTTTTATTCTCTGAACGAAACGTATGTAATATGCATTTTATAATGTACGTATCCTCGCTTTTATAACTGATGATACACTCCATAGATCTAAATGATAGTTAAGAAATAAGAGACAATATTTTATAGATCGCCCATATATTTTAATATTTTTTTTCATCCGTTTTTTTTTTTTTAAATATATTTCAAATTTTAATCAGAATATATAAATGTTACCATAAATTATAAATAAAATTCATTAAAATCTGTTCTGTATAGAAATTTATGAATGATATTTTATGTTAAATATATGCTTATTGCTTTTATTCAAGAAAGAAAAAAAAAACAAGACAGTAAAAGAAAATCAGATTTTTATTATACATATAGTTTTTAATAAATATGTAACTATATCATCATATAATTCTCGGTTGTAATTTTTTTGGTTTTTATTTTTTATTTTTTATATTTCTTGTTAAATTATAATAATAATTTTTTCGTTTTGTTTGTCTTCATTTCTGAACTGAAGCATGTTTTATGTTGTGCGCGCACATTACTGTATGCTGACCAATAACAAAAAGCGTGGGTTATAATCATGTCTTTTGTTTTCATTTGTCGTGCTTCTTTCGTGAGCTTTGAATCTGATCTTTTGGGTTAAATAAGTTGTATCATCATCATAATATTATTATGTATAATAATAATGTGATGCTGGTAGGTTACCTCTACCTATATATTTAATGTATACTTATCGGCTATGCAGTACTTGAGCATTTTGCAGAGTTATATTATATTGTTGATAGTCTCGTTATAGCTGTTCTGCATATATACAAGTACGTGGTATTGTTAATATTATCATTTTTTTCATATCAACATTAATATATATATTTTCATATTATAAATATACAAACATAAATATGCTGAAAATAGTGCCCATAACATTATTAAAAAAAAGAAAAGAAAAGTATGTTATATGAAGTTGCATCCCATCCCATCCCATCCCATCTCAGTAAAGATGTTTCTGAGCGCATTATTATAATACTTTTTAAATATTATTATGATGATGATATTGGAATGTGAGAAAAGAAAATATATTATAGGGAATGGTGCGATTGTGTGATACCTATAAACCGTATATAGACTGACTGTAGGACATATCATGGATCTTGCAACAATCTGTGAAGAAAAAAAATATGTGCAAAATAAAATATGTTTATGTTGAATTCTTAGCCGATGATATATATTTTAAAAGTGTTTTAGGTAAATTTAATGCAACTACTTAATATTTTGTATATAATAAGATTTTTATCATAAAACGAGCAATAACAGGAGAATTTGCTTTATGGGATCATTGTTTAAACATTATCTCTAAAATCAAATTCAGTATTGCTGGAATGCTTTAAGCTATGACAATTAGAAATTCAGGAAGCCCATGAATAAGGAAACAGCAAGAAGCCAAATGAAAATATAAAAAAAAAAAAAAAAAATGGAGCAGCAGTTAACGTTTTCATTTATTATATTTCTATTTAATTTTTAACTATTATTCACACCAGCGTCTGCAATAAAGAATATATTTAAGAATGTATACCAATACCAATACCAATAAAGAATTATGTCTTTTGCTCCAATACACTCAGATTAAGCTTTCTTCATTTTTTCTGAATACTGATATATAATTGTTATTTACTGTTATCCCTGAAGTTAAGTCAGTTCCCCAAAAACGGAACAGAAAGCGGAGGGGGGGGGTGATCACTGATTGTATTCAATTATGTACTATTCTTGATTCGTTTTTTTTGAAGTTAAATCCCATTCCGAAGTTATGTCAGAAATTCTAAACTAATTTCATTCTTAAGTTAAGTCTTCGTTTCAGGATTTATGTATTCTGAATTTATGTTATGTCCTGAAATTATGTCCTCTGCAGTTTAATCCCATTCTGAAGTTATGTCTGAAATTCTGGACTATAATGTCATTCTGAAGTTAAGTCTGTGTTTCTGAAGTTATATCGATTTTTTTCAGAAGTTATGTCCCTGAAGTTAAGTCGCCTGAAGTTAAGTCAGTTCCCCACCAAAACCATAGCTATATATAGTTTATTATCAGATTTTTGGAATACATACTATCAATAATACAAACACATAATTTAAATGAATTTATGCAATTAAACATCGTGTACAGATCGATGCCAAGAAGTCACTGTAACAAATTAAATAGTTAAATTAACATATATTACTGTAGGTTTGTAAAATAGATGGACATAGAGCACCTTTCATCGATTCGAAATTGCATCCACGATATAGTATTTTAAAATGTACGGTATACTCATAACAATATATATCTGATAATATATTAATGGTTTAGTTAGTAACTAGAATACCTTCAACGCTCTTGTATTTTGTTCATATATAATTCAAAAAAATGTTCAACATATAGTGGAAAAGATAAAAGAAAAAACGAAATAAAAAAAAATAAAAAATAAATAAATAAATGAACTATGCCTATTGCCTATTAAATAATAACAATAGCATAAGTTTCTTTTGTCTAGACATATTTGTTTCTTTTTATAAATAATAATAATAAGATGTTTACATACCGAAGATCTTTTATATGCTGGCTGCAAAATATTATCATCCGTATTTATATGCGCGAAAAAAAATACCTACTTACGTCTTACATATTGTATTATAAAAAAGAACATTTTTTTCTTATTATTACTGGTAAATCGTATCAATAATCCGCTTGTAGTAATAGAGCTGACTCCATAATCGATGTAACCAAAAAAAAGAAAAGGATAAAAAAACTAATAAACAGCATCATATTGACTTGGTTGATAATCGAATAAATTCAATTTTTGTGCCTTTTTTATCTCTTTATTTTTTTTTTCATTGATAACAAAAAAATAAAAATGAGAGGCATACGTCAATTTACCGATATGGCTTTGACTGCTTTAAAATCTATTGTTTTTTTTTCATTCCCATCAAATTTAAGATATTAAATGCGTATATGTGTTTTTTTTTTTATTTTGTTATTGTCATTATTAACACTGAGAGATGATCCTCATGAGAATAACGATCTGTCAATTCCATAGTATATTATTTGTATCCTCTAAAGCCGCATGTCAAATTGTCAAAGTGTTTGATTAGAAAAAAAAAGTGAATATAAATAGAATGCCGCGGTGCGTAAATAATATTGGTGATGACGCCACAATTGCAAATATCTTGGTTGAATCGAATTTTTCGTTTAATTTAATTCTCGCAACAGTCTGAGGTGACTGTTTCCGTATCAATTTTAATTAAAATTTGGGTAAGCCAGAATTCTATTTCAAGGAGTGGGTTTGAATTTAACCTTATAAGATTTGAATTGCAAGTTCTCTATATAATATATCATACAACGTACACGAAAAAAAAACAGGCACCTTGGAATCTTATATAACCATTCAAACAACTTGCAATCAATTATATGAATGATGAATCTATATTCTCTTTGACATACCTATATTCAAATACATACTCATAAATTTTGCTTAGTTGAGAAAATAAAGGAAATAAATTATAAATAATGCAATTTGATTTTTTAATAAAAAAAAAAGAAAAAAAATATTAATATATGCAGAGTGTGAGAATTATAATTTCTAATTAAGCGTTAAAGGATTGTTGATCGTGAAATGCAAGTCAATTATTTTATTTGAAGATATCGTAAGCAGAGTTGACAGCCGCGAAGGAATTATCAAATAGCTACCTTTTTTTTTAGTAGTGCTAGCAAGTAGCGCAAAATATTTCTAGTAAGATAATGAGAAGCAATTTCTTTAAGAAAAAAATATGTAAACTTAAAACAATATTTGAATTTATTCGATTACAGATAAACTTGCTCGTATTGTCATAAGTAAGTTCAACATCCCAACGATAGTTTTTACCTGTTAGTGTCTAAATTAATAAAAAAAAGGGCTTTATTCTTTTTCTATAATGGAAATTCTCAAGTCAGTGAAAGGGATGCCTTCTGTTTTCGACAATTCCTACATATTAAGGAAGTTTAACTTATTTAAGGTATAATAGTAAAAAAAAATATATATATAAAACTATCTTTCTCTTAAAGAGAAATAGAAAATGTTATACTTTCCATTTAAAATCAGAAAAAGTTGAGCATTTGCGAACTAAAACGAGCATCAAAATAGCCAACATTTGTAGTGATAAGCGAGCTACAAGTAAATTTTAGTAGCTTCAGTTGCTCAAAGAGCAGCTTACTTAAGATTCACTGAATTCATTGCTGTCAGCACTGATTGTAAATAATAATGTTGTTCATACACAACTATATTAAAATATATTTCCTGCAGTAAAGAATATTTTCTATAAAATTTATATCAGATGATGGTTATGGAACTAAAATATAAAAATAAATGCAAAGAAAACAAAAAGAAAAACGAAAATAGCAAAAATATTGAATTTACCTACCATCTAATTTTAAATCAATAATAATGTTTCTTCTGGTTATATTCATATATTTCATGCATATCTTATAATGGCATCTCACCGCAATGACCAAGCAGGCTGACGCTTTTACTTCTTTTCCGCTTTTTATTTATTTGTTATTTTTTGTTTAGTTATAAATAGGACGTGGCCTTACGGTAAGTTATGGGCACAAGATGAAAACGAAAAAAAAATCGTATTATATATTATTTAACCGTATTAAAAATGTGTGTTCTTTTAACTTTTTGCTTGTGCTGGGTTGTTCACCAGCAACCACATTTTCATCATCAGCCTAAGGTAAATTTTTAGTCAGTAGATATCTATATACCATTTCGTTAGGTAAATATGTTCCTTCATTATTTCATCCAAACAATATCCATCATCACTGCGCGCGTATAACAGCAACAACACAATATAAAGGTAAAATAAATTTAGATATCTTTCTTCAATAATCATATACGAGTAAGGTACTCAAATATGTGCACATTGTTACATATATGAATATGTGCTTTAGTTGGAATACGAAATGTGGTTGATTTTTTGATATATCATTTTTTTTTACTCTTGTTCTTTCTTTCTTTATTTTGTTTTTATTTAAACAAAATAAGAAGTTAAAAACATTTTCACAAAAAATTAATCATTGCTATTGTATATATTATATATGCCTTTCGGACGTTGACAGAATTAATTTTATTGTTTTGACTTTCCAGCTTATTAAGATGCAAAAATGTTTAATCGATATGCGTTTTCTATTAACCAGAATTTCATCAGAAAGCGAAATGCAATTTATGCGGGCAAGTACATTTTATAAATAATTTTATTTACTTATTTTTTTTGTTTTCTGTATGGACTTCAACTTTGCAAATATATTAAAGCAATCTATCTGCCTCGTTCGAAACTTCTTATCTAACACATATTCCAGCCAGAAGCATTCCGCTATAAAAACAAAATAAGAAACAAGAAAAGAACTGAAAGAAAAATGAGTTTTATTTTATTCGACTGTAAGGTTATTGCTATTTCTTTGTTAATAAATAAGAATGAGTGCTTTTTTCCTTCTTTTTCTTTTCGTAAGTACTTTGCGTACGCAGATTATTTTCCAAATATTTAAGTAGATATTTACTTAAGTATATTTGTATATTTTGATTTTGTAACGAGTATCCCAAACAAATTACAATTTATATTTATGTATATACAAATTCGAATAAAAGTACAGTATACCTGATTTACTAACTTTTTCATAAAATATACATGTGAGTGATTCAAAAAAAAAAAAAATGTATGACTCGTTTTTTAAAATTAACATTAAAATAATAAAAAATAAAACGATGCATTAAAGGTTATTGAAAAGATGGTTTCTCCGAATAGCACAGATAGAATAATTGCTACTTTTATTCAAAAAAAAAACCATTTAAATTTTGCGTCCAGAGGTACTTAGTTTAACCAGATTTCTAAGTGCTTTCGATCACTAACTATTAATTTTTTTTCAACTAATAATTTTAAGTTTTTTAAACGAAATTTTGTATGTACTTAAGAAATACATAAAATTAAATTATTATTTTTACAAACTTTTGTGATTAAAAGAATTGTGATTTCTAGTTGCATTATATTTTCTTGTTGTTGCTCTACTTGGGGAAAGAACTTATTTAAAAACCTTAAATGCAATTTTTTTTTTTTTTTCATTAAATGACAGTTAAGTAATGCGTAATAGAAATTTTATAATAAATTATGCTATGATTCACCCTAAGATGCACCAATTCCAATAAATAAATATATATATAATAATAATAATAAAAAACGAGTAAAAACTAATAAATTGTTGATGCTATATAAATAAACCATTAAATTTATATCACGTTTTGCATTTCACAAAACTAATTTTCATATTATTAAAATAAACTATATGGGTAGGTAAGGTAGGTAATAATGGTGGATAGGCATTTAGTGTATTTGTTCAATGTTCCATCTTCCATCTATACATAAAAACTAAATAGTAAATACATATATATTATTCAGTTTCAAACAGCCGGATAATATAACATCATAATGTAAAATAGTATTCTTTCTCACTGTAAAAAGTAACGTATAATACGCAATGAACATGATGAAGAAAATATATAAATTCGAATTTATTGCTAAGCAGTTTGTCTCAATGGCTTTTTTATTAAATTTATTTGTACCCATATTTTAGACTAGCATATCGTAAATGACGATTCGTCATCGATGAAAATTTTCTTATTACCGTTCGTGATGCTTTTGTACGAATGTAAATGTCTGTGGAAAGTATATAGTTTTATATATTTTTGTCTATATGGAACATACGTATTTCTTTTTCTATACGATCAATTTCTGTGATAATTGTGAAATATTCTGAAAGAAATAAGTCATTGCTTACAATAGAACTAAAGCATAAGACAGTATTTGACAGATTTAGTGAGGAACGTTGTACAAAACAGGTGTCATTGTTGGCTATTCTAATATTCATTCATATTGTTGATTATCACGAAAAAAAGAAAACATTCTTTTACTTTTATGCTGTCTGTTAAAGAGCAAGTTCAACCAGCGTTGAACTATGATTTTTAAACTGTGTGATGGATACCAATAGCAATTTTATAGCCATTACATATAACTGTGCTTCAGAATTTTTTTAAAAAATGACAAAAAATTAATTTCTTTAGTTTACTTTATTTTATCTTTCTTAAATAAGTCTCAATAACGCAAGAAACAACCACTTTCTTTTATAGACAACGAGCAATGCTTGCAATAATTATAGTTTTAAGTTATTAAGTAATTGCATAGATTCACATTTTAGCCTAAGACTAGTTGTCTATTTAATTTAAAAAATGAAGCATCAACGAGAAAAAAAATGCTACTAAAAATAAATTATGCTTTATGCCAAACACCAATCCTATCCCCTGTATAGTATTTAAAATCATAGAAAACATAAAACAAAAAGAAGAAAACAATTTAAGAATTATATAAATAAAAAAAATAAATACCTTTAAAAAAATAAAATATTAAAGTGTATCCGTATAGTTTTATTGACTTGTGTAATATTATGTTTTAACAGAAAAATAACACAGATGGACCTCACAGTAGCATTATTATATTGTTAGCATATCTTGAAGATATGATTTCGTAAAGAGAAAACAACGATGGCGATAATATTTATCTAAATGATGTTTTTCTGTCAAATTAAAATTTAAAATTTAAAATTTTTATTGACAGATTTAGATAAATATATACAAGTATTTCTTTATTTTTTTATTTTTTTTATTTTTCTTGTCTTACATTTCGTATCTGTGGATTATGTATTATATTTTGAATTTTTATTTTTTTAAGAGTTTTACAAAATTGAAATGGTTTAAGTTAATATTTTTCAGATTATTGACAAATATATAGATAATGGGGTGGTTCGTTTTTGATTTTAGAAATCACACGTGTGGTTCTAAGTTCTGATATTTTACAAACCAAATTTAAGTCTGTTGGAAGGATCAATTTATTAAAATTACGTAAAACTAATTTTTATTTGTATAATATTTGTTTTCATAGGGCAACATTTATATGATAATTAGAAAAAATATGACAATATCGCAAATGTATGGATTAATAACAGCCAAACTTTATTTATTTATTTAATTTGTTTTATATTAAATATACAAAAACGAACCACCTTAATGGATAATTTAATACATAAATAAATATTGATTAAATTTAATATTACTTTTAAAGTACTTAAGCATTTATATGTGCAATAAAACATTTAATGCATTACATTGCTGAAGCTTTAAAGTTTTAATGCTTTTCATTGGCATTTTATGTAGATAAATATTGATCAATTCATCAAAGTGTATTTCCTATAACTCCTTAAGTAATCATATATTGAATGTTGCGAAACAGTTTTGTATAAAATATCATCATCATAATAATATATATATTATATAATATGACATTAGAAAATATCGATAATACTCGGAATATGTTTTCGTTTTGTATTTAAAATTTACGTTGATTCTGAGTAGAGAGCATTTTAATCCTAAATACGCTTTTTTAAATAATTCTTTTTGTAGTAATGGTATTGAGTGTAGTTGATTTTATTATGCTTGATATAAATTTCGATTGAAATTCATTGGATTTTTATTTAAGGATGATTAAATAAAGTTCTTACAAATATATTCCAATAAAAAAAAATTCAAAAATTCCACTGCAATTGAATTTTTTCTATTTTCTTTTTTTGTCAGATGCAATTTAGAATTTAAACTCGAAAAAAAATTGTACAATATGCGTTACTTATATACTTATATTCTTATATTATAATGAGGCCGACAGCACTTATGAAAATGGGCTCCTAAATATTTAGTTAAAATTTTCCGCTAAATGTGCATCGCTATTAACGAAAAATTATTATTATTTCTTCTGAATATCTGAAATTTTCGAATGTAGCATTGCAGTTCCAGATCAATTTTAAGCAAATTGAAGAATCTGATGTAGAGATATTTTCAATTATTTGATCTGCTGAAAAAAACCTAACAAGGCAAATAAAAAAATTGCATATTTATTTAAAGACATTCAAATATAAAAATTATTAGAACGGATCCCATTCAACTCAGCATGCATAATTAAAACAATGAGTTCATCTCTCACTATAAACAAAAAAAAAAAAAAACATTAAAACAAAAGGTTTATAATTTTAAAATTATTACACCAGTTAAAAAAAAAAGGTAATATGTACAATAATTGTTCGAAAATGTAATTGTGTGTTAGCTTGTGTGGTTTATTTCAAATAAAATGTAAAAAAAAGGCTTTTTAAATAAAAGCTTCATAAATCATATTTGAATATTATTAACTGCGGGTAATTAGCTTTTAATTTTATGTGTACCATTTCATATATACACAAATACATAAACACATGCACCAGTTAAACATTATACGGGTTAAATATATAATATTAAATATTAAATGTTTTAAGCAAAATGAAACGAAACAAAAAAAAAAAGAAAATATTCCAATATGATTGAATTATGACTTTTTAATGAACATTTAATTAAATTCAATATAAATTAACTATAAAATACAATAAGTATGGCTCTAGCGCGCATATATATAATGACCTATTATTTATATTAATACTATTTTTAAATGGGTGATAGAGATATATATTCGTTATTCAAGTTAATAAAGTAAAATGACTTTGTTTCATTATAAATGCGCACCGTTCTCTAGCAAACAATATCCTACACATATCCAACATATATATGCATTTATTGTGTAAAATGATAATGTCGATTATGTTAAACATTTCGTTGATAGGGTTAAATGGATTAAAATATTTATTTTAATATTTTGTTTTTTTTTTATTTTATTATTTTTAATATTTTAAATGATGTTTTCTTAGTTTCATAATTTGGCCCTACCTTTTTGTGTTTTTTTATTTTAATTTATTGAAAGCAAAAATTGAATCGTTCTCAGCAAAATGTAAGTACACAGAAATTTACAACTTTGAAATTATTTACCATATATACTATTATTTACACGAGAATTTGTGCTATATTGAAATCACATATTGGACAATTACCTGTCATTTGATTTTGAATAGCACATCGACTACCATCGTTTACAATTAGAGGTGAATACATCAAAGGAAATGTAGTTAACCTTTTTTATGTGCTAATAAAATGTGCCTTCAATCAAATCCAAAAAAAAAAAAATAAACAAATAAAAAAATAAAAAAAGTCAATCGCACAAAAGAGTTACATGAAAAATAAGCCAATTCCACTAACTTAATATCGACTCTTTTAAGTATATGATAGCTCGCACTCGAAATGAGTCTTATAACGAGTTGAAAAAAAAATCTACAAAAAAAAACTGAGAAAGCAACGAACTTACATATTATTTAAAACCAATTTTTTTTTTCTCTATAAGCGCTCAGCGGTGGCCCGCCCATCAATCAATTTTTTTTTTCCAGATCAAAGATACAATTGTTATATGTAAATAAATCACTGACTACAAAATTTTTTGGTTAATAATATTCTTTCTTATATTTTATTTTAATATTATTTATGGGTAAGATATGGTTACCTTTTATATCTTTGAAATATTTTTAGTTATTTATTTATTTATATTTAATTTATTTTTATTTATTTTTTTTTATTTAGCTGAAATAAGTTGGTCCCGCGAAAATGAAAGTGATTATATTGTCAAGTCATATATTTTATAAAGTTAGAGATATATACGTAAGAATCCACTATTCATTTAACGTTGGTGTGTACCCTAGAGAAGTATAGATATTTTGTTGATTATGAATGGTATGTTCGAAAAGTAGATAAAACTATAGATGACCTCATGATATTTGTATTTATTAAATTTGATATTCAAAATAACGAATAATGAATAATAAAAACTACATTCTTTTTGTTTATTTATTATTTTATATTTTCTATAGAATCAAAATCCAGTGCACGTTTTTCAATAAAAGTAAAATTGATATAATGAAAAATAATAAATAAATATTAATAAATTCTATTTCAACATAATATTTATTATTTATTAAAAGAATTAACATTCTTTTGGAAGTAAAATATTAGGTCAAGCAAAATAAAAAATAAATATTTAAAAATTATTTGATTGAAAACCTTGTTCATAAAAACGTTTCTATTTCTTTTTTTTGTCCACGCGATTTTACATATTTTGCATATTTGACTTCACTTTTTTAAGAAAAAAAAAAAATAAGAAAAAAAATATTTCTTTTAGTTTGATAGGTAATTGTTTAAAGTTATAAATTAATATGCAAGCACAGCTATGTAAAAAAATAAACCTGAAAAACCTCACATCTAAAAGCATTAAGTTTGAAAATACAATATGAGTCTAAAATATTTACGATAGTTTTGCTCTGTAGTCGAGAATAAAAAATCTAATTTTTGGGCTACTGTTGAAGTTTTCCATTAAAACAAATGATTACAAATTGATTTTACATTTGATATTTTTTCAAACTAGTTCACCAACATAAAAAAAAATGAATGAAAAATATCACCATTATGTCCAAATGAATCAATATACTTTTGATGAAACTTTTGTGAAGCTTGCAAAACAACTATAGTAAAAAAAAAATCTTTATAATTAAAAATAATAGTAAATTTAAAATCTGACACACCTGGCTGGCTTGTGTATATGCAAATTTCCATATTCTAAACAAATTATTTCCTCTTTCATTTCATTTATATTTAAACAAACGAACAAAAAGAAAAAGAAGATTAATAATATATTCGAATAACAAAAACCATTTAACGCAACTTTATAAATTTAATTATAAATTAATGCAAAATAATTAAAAAAAAAAAAAAACTGCATTATATTAAACGTAGCGAATGCAAATTCAAGTAAAAAAGCATCCACAATTCAACCTTTATGCATTTTATTTAAATATTAAGTGCATATACAAGAAATAAATATGAAGTATTATAAATATCTTATCTTATCTACAATTCTACAAATAAAGAGGCAAAACATCAAAATATAAACAGATAAAATAATGAAAAAAAAAAGAAGAAAAGAGCAGCCAACAACAAACCTTAAAATATAAATATAATTAAAAACATATTTGTTATTCTATTCACGGTTATAAAATTCCTCCATTTTAAATAAAATAATATATTCTTAAAATTTCCCATCAAAAACTATTTTATTTATGCAACTCACACCTTCTGATGAAATTTATAACTGCTTTGTTTATCACGCTCGCATTTTTATAAAAAATATATAGAACATAAATTTTAATTTAATTTTTTGTTTTTGTTTTTGTTTTATTTGAGAGTAGAGAGGGATGAGTCAGATTTGTGTGCGCGCACAAACAGTTTTAATTTATAATTTACCTCTGAGTTTGTTCAAGTAGTTTTTTTTTTTTTAATAATTTTCGTTTTTTCTTTAATCAATTTAACAAATTTCATAATAGAATTTTGTCATTTTTTTTTATTTGGTTTGATGTGGTTTCCATTTTTATATCCATCTGTACAATACAGATTCTGTATTGCTTTCTAATGTGGAGCACGTTTTTATTTTATTCTCTGACTTTTCGAATGGAATTCAAACAAATATCATTCAGTTTATTAAGTTACCTTGTTTTTTTTTTCTAATTTATAAAATTTTTGTTTTTGGTTTATGAAATATCAGAGGTGATAATAAAAAAATAAAATAAAAATAAGAAACAAAAAAAAAATATATATAAATACATATAATAATAAAGTTATGAGTTTATGTTAATTGAGGCGCCGCAGTCTCACACGAAAATTAAAATTATGACTATTTTATACGATTTACCATATTTGGATGTAATTTGAGATGTTAACATTTTCAAATTCATGTAATTTATTTCATTTATTATATGACTGACTGATTGAGTAGGTAGATGGATGCAATATACGTTTATTTCAATAATATAAGATCAGTAGGTTGGTAGATGATTTTAATTACTAATATAGAATTTGGTCATAATTTTTTTTAAATATTTAAAATAAAAATGAATTTACAGTTTATAAAAGAAAACTGAAGTGCGAAGATGAATTTAAAAAAATAATTCTTTTATCTAATAGTAATTAATCAAGAAGGTTTCATATTAGATATGATTTTCTTTTTAAACTTTATTAATAAAAATGTAACCGAAACTTTGTATTGGGTATATTACAGACATTAGCTATTATCAGACATTAGCTATTATGCATAACTAAGATTATGATTTTGAGTAATGTACTTCGCTTCAATTAATTAATTAAAGCAAATTCGACTCCTATCTTTGATATTTAATATTCATATTTAATGTTTACATATAATAATATATAAATTTAATCAATATATTCAATAAATTATTGTAAATAAATAGATAATACAATTTACCTGAGATGGAAACTATAAATGTTAGAAATACATATACGAATCGAAATTATATATAATTATATTTAATCTTGTTCAATTAGTTCGATAATATATACGTTATCATTCCTTGCCGACAATAAAAAACCATAGGTTTTGATTTTGATAAACATCTCATCATCAAACTAGGAAGATGAATGTCGATATTTATTAAATTTTGTGCGGTTTGGATGCAAAACAATTATGTCTATAATTTTGAAGAAAAAAATCAATATATATATAAATTATTGATTATTATTATCGCAAATAAACAACAGCATATAATTTGCGATGTTAAACTCAAGTTAAAATTCAAATTCTCACTTGCATATAAGTTTTGTATTGAAATTCTAATTATTATTTTAGACCTACCGAAAACATATTTCTTTTATTGAAATTCATATTTTTCGTGTTTTGTTTTCAAACAATTAGCAGTGTTTTTTTACTTATAACACAATAAGGGTATTCCTATTCATGTCACCGTGGTTAACGTGTAGTAATCGTGGTATTTGTGTTAAAAATCTACCACGTGGTAACTATTACTAGCCGTGGTATTTTTTTTGTATGAAAAAGAGATTACTACGAGTAGTAATTCTTACCACACAAAAATATATGTTTTTGTAATACTACGAGGTAAAATGACAGCTATTGAATAAAAATGTAAGAAAAATCAGTTCTCTTTCTCTTCTCCGTTATTAACAACAATTTGAAAAAATGGACTCACGTCAAAATAGTATTTATAGTAAACATTACTAGATCGCAATCATTACGATGAATGAATGACATGAATACCCTTAATTTTTTAAATATTAGTTTTAGTCTTCAATTCAACTGTTATAGTGATTAAAATATATTAGCGAATATTGTGCCATTTTAGATTCTCTCGAATCAATTTATTAGGCTTTAATCAATCGTGCTAGTATTTAAAATAATAGTAATGTACATATTTATATTTAAGATATTAATTTCACCGGAACACGAACAGAGGCTACATAATTATGATGTTAAAATTCTATATTTTTATGTTTCTATTAAAAAAAAAAAAATCTTATCTAATTTTTATTCCATTTTAACTAACATTTATTATCAATTTCACAACTAATTATATGAGTAATCGTCAATCATCCAATAATTAATATACATTTATTAATGCCGCCAAAATAAATTAATAATGATTAAAAACAAAAAAAAACAAAAGCACGTTCTTTACGACTGAATACACAAAATACTCAGTTAAAGATAATAATTTTTTAATCATTTTTTTTTCTTTTTTCGACATCTTAACGTTTTAAACGGAATTGACACCGGTCACAAGGTTCACTGCTTTTATTATTAAATTGTTGGTTGATAAGTAAACAACAATGAAGTTTTTTTTTTTTTTTGTTTTCTATCTCTTTGAATTTTACTTTTGAAGTTTTTTCATTAATATGATAAGAAGTTTTTTTTTAAATAATAAATGAAACAGTGGCATCAACGAAAATATTTATATTGATTCCGATAATTAAAATCTTCATTATTAAAGACCTACTACTGATTTTAAATTAAAAAAAAAAAAACTTAATTATCCAGTTTATGCATGCAGTTCTTCCAGTGTCTTATCATATCTGTCATATATTTACAGTTTTTTTTTTTTTTTTATAAATAATAAAAACTATTGAACATTCTTCATCAATATCAATAAATTTCAGATATAAAATGAACAAAAATTTTAATTTATATCTTTATTCTTTATATTTATTAAAGAATAAATATTTCAGTAAACCAAAATGCATGCATGGCCCATACAAATAACTATGCCTTGCTGTTTATATTGTCAAAATATTTTAATATTTAAATAAATCATAAATACCAAACATTATTTGTAATCGCATCAACTATAATAATAAAAATATTTACTCTGCGGGAAGATCACAGCAAATTGAACATTTAAATAATATTTTGGGGGCAAAAATCATCCATTCATTTAGTTTCAAACACTTCCAATATTTAATTTAACAAAAACTCCTACACACCGAAAACAAAAAAATAAAAACAAAATCGTTTCGATTTTATTGAAATAAATTTGCACACCGGGTAGTGATGTGGTATTGGCCTGTTCCTGTGTTTATAATATATATGTAATAACATTGAGTACAAATAGTGTATTTGTATGCTTGGTGAGCCATCGCGTGCAATTTGTATTTTAACCTTCATTTTTCATTGTTTGAGAAAGCAGGTGATTTTTTTTTCTTCGATTTTTTAAAAATAATATTCTAACCATGGAATGGATATTGGATATTATACATCGACCCTATATACAAATACATATAACCTATCTACTGTTATTATATGTGCTGTACGAAACATATTACAGTCAATGCATATGTTTCTAAGAAAGCGATGGCGTTTAACGGATTTGTGGTATGCACTTTATAGTATATATTATTACTCCATATATAATATAAAGAATTTTCAAGTCTTAATTCACTTAATTCAGAAGTATTTGCAAGACTAACTTCATTACTAGACTTTTATTCTATAAGTATAAGAAAATAATATTTAATCAGTAGCTTAAACACTTCTGTATATAAGCTATAAGTAGAATCTAAATAATATCGAGTACGCACCTCGATCATAAATTAAGCGCAAACAGCCGAAAAAATGTCATGTATGCATGGACGAAGCTACTTCAGATAACTTTGTTTTGCACCTAATTTCTGATCGAGGTATAGAAAACACTAGCACAATAGACATGTCTTATAGTACTACAACCGCATCCATTTTTTTTTCTCATTTTCACTTTTTCGCAATCTTTGAAAAAAGTTAAATGAATTTAAAAATAAAATAAATTCTTTATGTGCGTGAGCGTGTGTTACTTACTCTTTTTCCTTAAATGCTTATAACATCATTTATTAATACGAAGTGATTTGTGCTCAATGAATATAACATTGTGTAACAGCCCAAACAAACAAAAATCTTTGTCAAAAATATTCATACAAAACGGATGCTTTTTAATACTTTTCTCAATAAACACAATAATAAGCTTAAATGACTATATGCAAATAAAAAAATAAATAAAAAATATATTTTGACTACGGCATGTATATTGAACGATTGGGGTTCTATCATACACATTAGGTTATATAGGCGGAACTATCCACACTTAATCGAATGTCAGGGCCTCGTGTATGCAATTTGATTCTGAATAATGCATAAATCATCTTTAATTTTCATGATCTAAATAATTATAGATTATCAACATCCACATCATTGTTTGAGGCTGGATCTTGGTCTCCTTTACAACTTCTCGTTAACCTGTTCGATCCTTTACTCTAGTTTTCTAGTTTCGTACCTCAAGTTTTCTTAAATCTTTTTCGATGTTGTCCATATTTTTTAAATGTACATCGAGGTAGCTCCTTTCACACATTTCTATCTCGAACACTCTGCGTGGTAATCTATAAATAAATAATTATAAAACTAATATAAAATTGAAAAATTGTTTCTTGAATTTTGAAATTTATACGCATTTTTTTTCTTCACACATTCATATTTTTTACTGGTTCACACTTATCCACAAAAAATAAAAGTGGAAAAAAAATTGTGGAAAAACTATTTCCGTTTTGTCGATCAAAAATATTTTATTGTGTTCGCTATACCAAAAGAATGTAACGAATAAAGAAAAAGAAAAAAATAAAACAGAAAAAATAGAAAAAAAAAGTAAATGAATAAATTTCAAATATCGATTACCAATGCGCGCATTCGTTTCGTCATCACATTGAATTTAAATTTTCTATATAAACATTAAACATTCAGTGTGGCGTGTGAAAATTGTTCCTTTACTTTCGATACAAATTAAACCATGAAATAGATACGGAAAGACAGAAACATCGTATAAAAAAAATAAAATAATAATAAAAACCATGAGGAATATTGTTATTTTTGTTATTATTATGATCGTTCCGTATTATATTATTAAACGGGTTTTATCGTCAATACATTTACAATATTTTAGATAAAGTTTATATTCTTATTAATTTGTTTGTGGCAATGGGATGCATCAAGAATATCTCATATTATTTTAAACTTTCAATCCGTTCTAATAATGAATAAAAATTTGTTCACTCTATGAGTCTAATTGAATATCATCATGGCTTTATAATTTTCTTTGTGTGTGGCTAATAATACAATTTTTTCATTTTTATTTTTTATTTTGTTGTTGTTCTTTATGGCACTTGAAAATGTTACGCATGGCAACTGGTGATTAAAAAAAAAAGAAAAACAGAAATTAAATTAGATTTAATTTATTTAACAGTATTTTTATAATTGTAAAAAGAAGAGAATCAAAAAAAATATATATAATTTAATTAGTTATATCATTTTATAGTTTTGGTATAATGCTTCTGGCGTTCATATTGATAGATTTGGTGAGTAGTTCACAGTATTTACAATTGAACAAAGAATCGGTTGTTATTTATTTCTAAGTTTCAGCATTAACTCCAAGCATTATATTTAAAAAAAAACGGCTAATTGGGTATATGATACAATCGAAATTACGTAATTTTTATTAAATGAAATTTCTATATATTTATTTTTTACTATGTTCAAATAAATGATTATCAATTTTCAAGTTCACTTAAATCGATTTATTAGGCAGTTGAATCCTTTCTTAACAGCAAGGTGAAAGTGATTTGCTTTGGCATTATAACATTTGAATCATAATTGTAATTCTCTTCTACAATTAATACAATTAAAAAAAAAATATGCAATAAAATTTCAATACACTGGGTTTACGTTTATGGGATAAATTTTCGTTTTCGTTGTTTTTTATTGTACACCTACCAGTAATTTAATTTCTTACACCAAATAAAAAAAAAAATATTGAGAAAAAGCAGAAATACGCAACTGATTTCTTCTGTACAATTCAACGGCATTTACAAAGTCATATTAGGAAAAATTTATCACACCATGGGTTCAAAATTAAATTCATTTGTGAAATGTAATTACATTTACAACTAGTCTATTGTAAAGGCATCATCATCAATACACAAGAAAAAAAAAACATTCTTCTATTTCTTGTTATTTTTTTTTTTTTTTTTTTAATTTTAATTTTGTTTCGTCTCTTTTTTTTTAGTTCAGTTCATTATTCATGTATCCGGTCCCTTCCATAACATCCATGCGATGCGATTGCCCACCGCCATGGTTTGATTTCGAATTTTTCGTTGATGAATATTGAAATTGAACTAAATTCCTTATATCGATGATAAAAATACTTTAGTTCGTTGCCCATGTTAAAATAAAAACAATTAAAATATTTTTATACACAAAACATTCAAGAATGACAAAAAAGAAAGAAAAAAAAATTGTTGCCGTTTTTTTTTTTTGGTTTTTTAAACAAAAATAAAAATACTTTAAATTACAAAAATAATTAATTGATTCGATTGGCATTGTGGTTGAATGCGCATTGAAAGAGAAATATTTTTTTTTTTGTTTTCATTTGTTTCATTAATTCATTTTGTGATTTCAACAAACTTAACTAACTTACGCTTTATTGAATACTATCGTAAGATTAAAACAATACGGCAGGAATAATTTAACATTGTTGATTACATTTTTTTTTTTTTTTAATATTTTGCTTTATAGTTTACGATTTATTTATGTACGGAGAGCTCTTTCTGTATGTTAAAAAAAATTATTTCACGATGTGCGCGTTCTAAATAATGACAAATAACAATATTATCGTCTACTTTGTGCCTTAAATAATCAATACTATTTTCAGTATCAAGATCAAGCTCATTAACATTTAAAATAATTTTAAATGCAGTTTTTAAATCATTACTGGTAGCGATTCAATTATAAATAAATTTTGGTTTTGTTGGTTTTGGGTATATCGTATATGTAATATGATTATTAAAACTGATTCCTTGTCTTCTTATACATTTACATGTACATATAACATTTGGATTAACAATAATATCCGTGATATAATAATATACTAAACAAGGTGAATACAACAATTAAAAATCAAGAAAAAAAAAAATCTTTAATTTATAGCAAATATTGATGTTTCTTGTGTAATCTACATTAAAACTCTTGATTTCAAACACCAATTAAAATTTCAAATATTATTATTAACGATAGAATATGATGAGTCCCATTGCGTTCTAAAAATTCTTAGCTATAAATTTAATCGCATGAAATAAGTAAGAAAATTTAATTCAACTAATTTCTTATAGTACACGCATAAACTGAACGCGTATATTCGAAGTCATATACGTCTAACATCTATAATCATAATCGTATTAAATATAATAAATAAAATTAACTCTTTGTTTATTTCATGTCTTCATCATTTAAAACAATCTGCTCGCATAATAATTTGTTAAATCATTTTTTGTTCTTTTTATTCTGTTTGTTTCTCATTTTATATTTGTACGCAACACATTTTTTACTAAAATATTTGTTTGAATTTTTTTTCTCATCTTTTTCTTCTTCAATTTATTCCAAACGCGATTATTCAATTTATTTTAATATTATATCAACAATGTTTGTTTTTCGTGAATATATAATTGAATTTAATATATACTCTATTTTACATTCATCCTTCAAAATGTACTATTTACAGTCAAAGTTTTATACATATCGATATATAATGAAAATTATACAAAACAAAAATTTCATTTAAATGAGTATTTATATATAAATTTACAAATAATTATACACACCGACAAAGAACATAATTTTCTGAAATTTTTATGATACCATAAATTATTTCTTAATTAATTCAGTTTAGCACTTCTCATAATAATAACATTAAAAAAATTCTATACTATATACAATAGATCTAAAAGTAATGTAGAATAATAATAATAAATAAATTTATATACGCATTTATAGAGGAATAGAAAACAACAAACTAAAAAAAAAAAAATGTTTGTGTGGTATGGTGAACTGTATCCAACCAAATGGGAATGTTTAAGCCAAAACGTTAAAGGTATATGTCTCACTAAAGTCTATTGAATCAAATTTTTTATAAATAATTCAACAAACCATGCAAACAAATTATGAACGAGTGAGCGAACGACCGTCCTAATGCTAATAAGTGTATAAATTTTGACTTGGATTTTATAATTTTCAATTTTTTTTTTCTCTATAAAATGGACGTTCCCACTCAACCAAAATTATTCATTTTTAAGTTAATTTTTCATGTTGTTTCTGTTTATTTATGAAAAAAAAATGTATAAATTGGATAATAAGTATATTATTGTGAAGATTATTTTATTATAAAACAAAATTTAATGCTTAGCAGAGCATAAAATACTGCCAGGCCGCCATATTCTTTATTATTTTTTTTTTTTTTTTTGTAATTTATGTCTGATAGTCATTTCATTAGTTGCCATTTTATTGTAATTTTTACTTATTTATTTTATTTTTTTTGTATTTCATTAACATATTTCTATTTGTTTAAATGTGTGTGTTAAATGGTAAACTCCATTAATCCTTAAAACAAAAAGTCTCCCTGCCTTTTTATTTCCACGAATATTTAACACATCGCATAGCATTTACCATTATGTGTATGAATGATATCATGTGCTTAATACAATGTTGTTTATATTGCCCTATTCATTCATATTATAATATCATGTATATTTTATATGAACAATGAATAGTTGCAACAGGTACTAAATGTTCCGAAGACCGGTATAATATTATCATAATAATGTATTTTAATGCAGCGAAAAATTATAATTTAATAAATATAATGGCAATTTAAATAAATTAATTTCAGTATTTTTTTCTTCATTTTTTTTTTGCCTTATATTAATACTCCTCCAAAATGGTAAATTTTTTTAATAAAACCGCTGATTATACTTGAATAGTGGCCATAATCGTTCTTGACATGTGAACACCTTCTTTTCATTTTTTTTTTTTTTTTGAACATACTTTTTTGTTAAATATATCTAGATTTTCATAAATTGTTATGAATTTCAAGAGCTTATAAAATATGTTGCACCGTTCCGCATTGCCATTACTTAAATATATATACATATATATAAAAAAATATAATAATATTAATCTTTACAATGAAATCTACTTAAAAAATTTATAATACAGTTTTCCTCTTCCTTTACATTTTTTTGTTTTTTTTTATTTATTGTTATTTTGTTTGTTTATTATCATGCTTATGTTGGGTTGTGTTTTATACGACTATTATTACAATATTATGAATTATTTAAAAAATAATTTATAATTTTATTTCTTTTTTATAATTAAATCATAATGTTAAATAAATAATTAAATATAAAATAAAATGTAAAATGTTTTGGGCCTGTTTCACTTGTCTGTCATTATATTATAAACAAAATTTTGAAAAATGTCGGAAAATATAAATATTTATATTTATAGTTGAATTGAAATAAACTATATATAAGTAAGCAATTATTAAAATTCTATTAATTGTTTTTATTTTTGTTTTAGTCAAAACTCAAAATATAAAAAGAAAATTAATTGATTTTTCAGAAAACTTGATCATTGCAGCAAATTTCTTTCAAAATTTAGCATTTTTAAAATATGTAATCATTTTTTTTTTCGTTAGTTTCCTATAACATCCAAATTATGTAACATTCAAGTATAGTTAAATTTAAGAACCTATATAAGTATATAATGATGTTAGGTAATTTTTTAATGTTCAATTACATATTTCTTCAACTTTTCGGATTTTAGGTAAGTAATAAATTATTAATTATTATGGACTTAGACTATGTCTATATTTAAACATAGGTCTATGAATAAACCATTTGTCTGTTTAAAAGTAACTGGAGCGCAATTTTTAACTGAAACTTGAACGGAATATTGAGCCATTTCATATTATATATTATTAAATGTGGAAAATTACTGCCTCTGTTCCATTTTACAATCTATATTTTGTTCAAAGTTTTATGATACCATTTATATACATCAACTCATCAATAATTGTTACACACGCATTTCGACATACCATTTAGATAAACATAAATTAATTTTCCAGTACACCTACTCGAGATAACAGAAAATCCCTTATTCCCAATGCCCTCTACTTAAATACTTCAATCACAATTACCATAAATACCAAAAATATAGTGTTAGAAATATAATATATGTTGGACTGGAATAATTTTAGAGTATCTAATAGATGCGATATGAGAGACCGCACTCATCGTATTACATATATATATATATATATGAATGTTTTTATAATACTTAACATCAACATTTAAATTAGGTTAATAAACTATTGTAAGTTCAGTCTGTACAACCGGTAGTCAATAATCATATGTAAATGTGCAGTCACTAGTAAAATTAATGTAATTATTATTTTCTAATTATGTGTACAGCAAACTGTCTTTACAAGTATATAGCATAACAATGCACTTAGAGAAACCAAAAAAAATAAATAAAAATATTAATAATAATAATAAAAAATAGAGATGAAAAAATCATACAAAAATCAACGACTCTTTCCGTATAGTTTCATAAAATATTACAAAAATATATATATTTATATATATATGTTGTATGTATATATAATATACATATATATGATTCGCATGATGGATGAAAATGAAATTAATTAGTTTCCTCGTTATAAAATTTTTATTATATAAAATGCCTTTAACCTATATGGGCGTTACTGAATATACCTACCAACATGTCGCGTCTACTTCACCAATATTTTATAGAAATTTATCAAATATACCTCTCTCTATATATATATATGTATGTATTATGAAAAACATACCTTTAGACTATTTTGTCGCGTTGCCATGTTGCGATAGTTGTCGAACTAAATAATAAATATGAAATAATATATTTTCATTAGGAATATTGTTATTAACTCTTGCAAATTATATACTATCAGCCACTAAAAATTTATATATAAAAATATATCATAGCTAATGACAATATAATTGGATCTAGTCATTTATGTGTAGCTGTCGTCTCGTTGTTCATCCTATACCGCATCTCAATAATATTCTATTTCTTTGTATTATATACATATTTATAAAACTGTGTATAAGCCACTATTCTCTATAATGATTTTAAAAGCAAACAAAAAACAAAAACAGAATTTAAAAATTAGTATAGTATGAATGCTGAGAAGAAGATATACCTGAATTAATTTAACCAATTTTTTTTTTTTTTTCTTCTCTTCTTTATATGTATTATATTATTAATTGAAATTTTTATTGATAAATATAAATATAAGTAACTATAGAAAAAAAAATCATGAACATCTTTCATCTACCTATCTCGTCTTTAGCTCAGTCTATTCGAACATATTATTATTATTATTATTATTAGATATTCAAATTCATAAAATGTTATTTATACGAATTTGAATGAAGACAAATAAAAAAAAAAACGAACGCATATTCTTTTGATATTTTATAAAAATTAATAGAAAAACAAGATAGCTATTCATAATTAAACTAATTTAATAATAAAGGCGTTACATAAACATAAATCTTCGGTTCGTTCGCTAGCCTCTTGGGTGCGGGGTACACACATCACAATTCACCATTTGTTTGTAAATATTTTGGTTGGAATTTGACTGAGCTCGTCGTTTCTTTCTTTCTTATTATTATTATTTTTTTAATAAAACATTTTTTATTATTTCGATAAAAAAAAAAAAATAAATAAAATTATTTATTAATACAAAATGTATTTAAGCGGTTTTTGTTTGTATGAAACATTGAACAGATGAAAGAAATAAATTTTCCGTAGATTTGAAAATTGAGACATCGCTTATTTTGAATTTATTTATTTATTTTTTTTGGTTGTGTGAGCTTGTTACGCTAATATATTATATTATAAAATGGGCTGAATGGCATTTATAATATAATGTTTATTTCATTTTATTATCATCATAATATTCAAATAAATATAAATTTAAAAAAATACCACAGCGAATATAAAACGGCTGTGTTATTTGGTTCTCGGGTATATTATAAATGCAGCAACGAGCACGAGTTTTATGATTTCTTCATTATTGTTTTTTTCTTCTTTTTTTTTCATAGTAATAATAATAAAATATTGTGGAAGACAGTTTTGGCAAATTGGAACACATTGCATGATGATGCTATCTGGTGTGTACACATAAATTAGGTTTTTTGTTTCTTGGTTGTTTGTTTTAAGTACCATATTTTGTGTATAATTTGTTTGATTTTAATTAAGTTACAGATGATAGCTAATATTTCCGAAAATAATAACAATAAAAATAGAGACCAGAAAAACCAAATAGAAAGAATTTACTAGTTAATAATAAATTATCTTTCTGAGAATTTTACTTGCGAAATTTTTGTCGAACATAAATTTAATTTGTGTATAATAGCAAATGGTTTTTGTTTTACATATTAATATTGAATAACAAAATGGCTCTATTTATGAAAATATGAAATGAAATTTATGGTAAATAGATATTCCAAACTGAATTTTCGAAAATAAAAATAGCTTAAAGGGATTTTTAAAAAAAGCTCATTTAACATTAAATAATATGATGTTCCGTTAATCTGCCAATAAAAAGAAATATATTTATATTAAACAAATTTGAAATTTTTAAAATATAGCCGGAAGGATATTATTTTTTATTTTATTTACCCGATTTCGAATAGAAAGCTTGCATCTTAACAAAAATCATATTTTCATAATACACATAGGACAACGCAAGCAATGCTGAAATTCATGAACAAGATATACAAAACATTTTCCAGAAAGTTTAAAATCTGCATTTAAATTATAAACAATATAGAAAGAAATGAAAAAGTTGCACATACTTTTCTACAATTTTGCTTTTTTTTATTATTCTTTCCTTTATTAATATTTATCAGTTTGCTTGTATATAGTTAGGCAACTATTCAGATTTTTCGGACGGGAAAAATTTAATTAATAAAAATTCTGTAGTAATTAAAATTTTATATTCTTCATGAATGTAAATAATTTTGGAAAATATTAAATTTAAAAATAAATTAAGAGGTATCTGGATGGTTTTTATACTATGCTGTGGTATTTATAATTTATAAGGTTTATTTTCTTTATGGATAGGGTTTACAAAGAAGCGAATGAATTCAAATCTGTATAAATAAAATTGAGAGTTACTCATATCTGTCTAGAGACAATGTTTTTGTACGGAAATATTTGGATCTGAATGCATTATTTAAAAACGTTAACGTAAATATTCAGTTTTAGTTAATTTGATGGAAGGAAATTACCTTCTATTCCATTGAGTAATATTTGGTAAGCTATTCGCATTGAAAGTAATAAATTTTAAAAGATAAAACTCTACGCTCACAAATCAAATCATTCATTACAAATTATTATCGCACATTGTAAAACTCTACATGAACTTGTAAACATGAATTTGAATAATATATTTTTTGTGAGTGATCATTTCGCATATATGTTTCAATAAAAACAGAAAATCGACTTACAGGAATAGATTCAACAAAAATCTACCGTAAATAAAGTGGGAAATAAATTAATGATAGATTCAATTTACAATATACGCACGCAAACATAACACGAGAAGCGTTATTAAGAAAAATCACGTAAACATGAAAAATACAAAAAAACAAATTGAAAATCTGTTGAATTTCTTTTTTTAACATTATTATGCTCTATACTGCACATCGATATAATAGCCGCAGAAAATACAAATTTATAACACAAATAAACGCCATACAAATAAAAAATAATTTTTCATATTTAAACTATTTTAAAAGGGAACAATGATTTGTAAATCTGGACAAAAATCTGAACAAGCTGATTAAACTCAGAAACACAAGCCAAAAGACAAAAAACGACCGATAAGAATAAAATTATATTATTTTTATGTTTTAAATTGCATATAATGAAATTTTTGATTTTCTATATTTATGGGGTTCAGTCTTAACGCCTTCTTATTTTATCATTTTTTTTGGGAATAACTTTTAAATAGAAGGTCGGACAGAAAAATTAGCCATAAAAGACCCCTAATTTTTTTCGGAGGTAGGCAAATGGGGTACCATTGGATGCGTCTCTAAAAATAAATAGGGGTTAGCAATGGATACATTTTCTGTAGAAACCTCTTTTTAAAAGTTATTCCCGAGGAAGGTGATAAAATAAGAAGACGTTAAAAAAAACGCCACCATTTTGGTCTTGACTTAGACACAGCAAGCAAATTTTCATTGTATTTAATAAATTCTGAATAAGTCATATTGAAATTAGCAATGCAACATAGTTCTATTTTTTTTCCTATTTAATAAACCATTTTTTTCTAATTTAATTGGACATTGCGTACATACAGTCTGTACATTATTCAGTACACTTGAAAAAAAAAAATTAAAAAACTCCTGGCAACCCTATGCTTTAAGTTAAGTAGGTATTCAGAAGAGAGAGAGAGAGAAAAAAAGATGAAAATACAATATACTCCGCAACAAAACCAACACACATCACAGCGGTGGTCCATCAATCAAAATAAAAAAAAAAAAAAACTTTTTGGGTCAAAACGATTTATTCCTTATAAAGTAAATAAATCAAGTGTATAACGATCTTTTGATATGCTAGATGTTATAAGATGTATGTATTATAATACAGAAACTTTGGTAAATACATTATTATTATATACCTAGGCAAACAATATAATCCATATAATAATATTCTACCAGAAACTAAAATGTCATGTGAAAAATAGAAAGTGTAGAGTCATTTCTCAATATTCCATCAGAATACGACAAGTACTATTATTGAATATAAAATAATGCTGGCTATATGGTCGACATAAAATTTATAATATTGATTTGATATCATCTCTGTTACAATTCACATCATGGCCTAAACATTTTTACATATTTTCTATATTTACAATTAATTAAATAAGAATGATTTAACAACAAATTTTCAGATTATTTTCTACCATAGAATTACAAATTTCATAAGTACAACGATTACGATAGTTATAACGCTGTACGGCAATGACATTTTATGTCCATCAATAGATGACACATTATATTATATAAGAGGTAATACTCAGTGCGGAATATCATCATGATGTGACAAAATAGCACATACGCGGTATTTTATTAAAATTATCTTCATGAAATTATAGAGTGCACGATACTTTCAGGTTGGTTAATATTGATTGACTGCATAATGAATTGGTAGTAGTGTTAATAATAGATCAGATTATCCGACCAACTGTCCTTATCAATTAATTTCTAATGTATGTTTTACCTTAACTCTACCGTGTCACATATTACTTACTTATATTATACATAATAGTATTCAATTTTAATTAAACAAAGTTCAAAGCACATTTTGCACGATCGTACGAATAATATAACTGACTTTTTAATGTTGTCTTTTTGTTTCTATCTAATTTGTATTGATATCAAACCAAACCAAACCAAACCAAACCTATCGATTTTTTTTTAACCCTTGACATTTTTTTCTTCTTAAATTTTATGTAAATACTGGAATTAAAGTAATGTTTAAATATTCTAACAAATACATTATACTAATTTATCGTTGCCTTCATTTCTTTCTGTTTAAAGTTAAGCGGGTCGCATTGTTTGCCATTAAAAATTTCAATAAATAAAATAGGTTTATTTAGTTTATAGATATTTAAGTTGGATAATTGAAAAAGTTGTGAAGAAAATAAAAAGAATTAACATTCCTCAGAACATAAATATTGCAAATAAATAAATTTGTGAAAAAGAAATATATATTTTGATAAAATTGAACATTTGTTTATCTTTTTTTTTTCTCTTCAGCATATACGAGATGACCTCGACTCGGGTATATTCTATAAATGCCTATAGTATGTACAAGAGAAAAACAAAAAATCCTACAGGCTACACCGAGATAACATAATGACGACCACCATGTGTGAACGCCAGACAAAGGTTAATTTCTATATAAATCTTACCTATATCCAATATTATGTGCAAATAATAATAATAATAATAATAATAATATTAATAATAAGTAATGTGATTTACAATTTACAGGATTTTCGATAATAAAAATAATTAATCATAAAGATATTTTATAAAATTTACATGAAATATTTATTATTAAACAAGAAACGATACGAAGAATGCCGTAAAAAGGAAATTACAATAAGAAAATAAAGAATATTAAATAAAAAAAAATATAAAATTAATTGTAGATTCATCGTGCTACCATAGCAAAATACAAAGTAAATTTACAGGAAAAGTTTGAAAATTAAGATAAATTTTTTGGTTCAGAAAGCATTTTGTTGTGTTCAATCATATAAAGAAAGAGTTAACAAAATAATTAAGGTTTATTAAAAAAGTTGTACACTGAAAAAATGTGAAAAGGTTTTATTTCCATCGTATTTCGAAAATTAATGAAACTTTTAACATTGTTTCGATTTGGTGTAAACTTCATTTACTTTGATATCCATTCTGCTGGAATAATTTTTTTTATCTTCTTTTAATCAATATTCAATAGTATTAAAATTATAAGAAATACAAAGTTTATTAAACATCAACATTTCAATCCACATCTCGAAGCTCATGTGATCAATTCTAAGTGTCAGTTGTGCAATTTGAGTTAATCTTGACGCGATATAATAATTTACGTTCGATATATTACTAAATGATATTAATGTGAATAAATTTGAAAACACATAAATCATACAGTCAAAAATTTCAATCAACCCTCTTTTAACATTTTTCAAACCAACAATTATATGTTCGCAGTGTAACAAATAAGAAATGAAAAGAAATATTTTTAAAAAAAATGAATGAAAATACAAAATGTGTGGCATTGTAATTTGGATGTCAGGTGAAATGTATCTGCTGTTGCACCTGTCTATATTTTATTTGTATAAAAATGAGAATTTCATTGCGCAGTCTAATCGTTTTATAATTTTATGTAATTTTTTATTTAAATGCCGTTTATTTTACTTCAATGCTATTTAGATGAAATACAAAAAAAAACAAAACGAAAAAATAGTTTATGATAGTTTCCTCTTTGTTTCGATATTTTTTAGTTATATAACTGAACTGTATACTTATATTAAAATTGACATAATTTTTTTTCTTTTTAAAATACATAATTTGATTAGTAAATAAAACCATTTTGTTCAATAAAAATATTAAATGTTCAATATAGTTATAGATTAATTCATTTTGTTCGATAAAAGATTTCAATGATCAGTAAATTTTTTCATTTTGTTCAGTAAAATAAAATAAAAGTCGATGAAAAATCATATTTTACCTCAACCAAAGAATTCAAAAGGCTTCATAAGACTAATTTATACGTTTTTCCGCTAGGATCATCTTTTAATAAATTTAGCTCTTAATGCGTTTTTCTCTTTACCTGCTGAAAAATATGAATTGATTTACTGAGTCTGTCTAAGTGGACCACTATCTATGTGGACCGGTCCATGAACCGGTCCTTCTAAAATCATGAAAGGACCGCTTATTTTTATTGTCTAAGTGGACCATTCCAATGTTTTTGGTTATATGAAATATATATAGCTTAAGATACTTTATTGAAGCTTTGCGAAGATATTATATATTAAGTGGGTATATCAAATTTTATTATATTTTTACAATCGCCTAATTGACGTAAAACCGATTTTTTTTTTAGCATCCTTTAAGCTCTACCAGTTTTAAACAGTACTCAACAGCAATTCAAGTGTTCATCCCTTTTTTCTTCTTAATTTAAATGAATTGAAGTTATAATCTAATTTTTATTTTTATAAAGGAGGAGACAGGAGAGGTAAATATGTATATGCATTTTATAAGTACAAGTAATAATAATAAATAAAGGATTTTGATTTTCTCTCGCCAGTTTATTATTAATACTAACAACATTGAATAGTTTTTATTTTCAGAATTTTTTATTTCTTTCATTCGTCTTAATGTATTTTTTTTTTATTAGCAAATAAATATAAAACGTGTAAAAAAGATTTACTGACATTCATTATTGATTATCACGTCACGTTTTTTTCTCACATTGCAGTAGGTACATACTTAGGTATGGATAAGTAATAAGTATATATCGGTTCAATCCTATATTATATTTCATTATACTATACTATGTAGGCAGAGAACTGGTCTCTTGATGTCTAAAGAATATATCTTTAATGGAATGCATCGGTTGGATTGGAAATTAACGTGAATAAGGAGTTTGTATGGTCAAATCATTATGGGGACTTAATAGTATTAAACAAAGTATTCAAATTAATGGCCATGTGCAAAAACTAAAATCTTTCGATTTTCCATTTCTTCTAATGTTTACTTGATTTTAATTTATCACCAGAATGAAACATCCTACGGTTGGTGTGGGTTGGGTATATCTATATATGTTAATTTTAGAAATATCTATAGATGAATAATTTTTTTTTTTTTAAATTTCCTTAATGATATACTTAAATTTCAAATTTAGTGTTGCGATTTCAAAATATACTTATACGTGTGTGTATTGGTATTCTTTATCACTCTTCTTTTATTTGCAATATTTCACTTCATTTCTTGATTAAAATATTAATCTAACATTTTTAAATACTTCTGCTTATAAGGGACCGTCCATAAATGACGTCCAGGATTTTCAGTCATTTTTGACTCCCCCTACCCCTGTTTAAACCCACCCACCCTCCATTTTTGTCCGTTTCGCGATTAGTCCCTCCCCTCCCCATTAACGTGGACGTCATTTATGTATGGTCCCAATCTCGACTTAATTTTTCTTTTTATCAGTAATCAGTGACCATGAATACGATAGTTAGATTGCGGCAATTATAATTATAATAATTGCGATATCAATTTCTTTGAAGAATGATAATTATAATTTTTTCTTTATTTGCAATATTTCAATTCAATTTTTAGATTAAAACATTAATCTGACTTTCCTAAATACTTCTGCTTACGTACTTATATCTCAGATTATTATTATTATTATTTTTATCAGTGACATGAATACAATAGCTAAATTGCGGTAGCTATAATTTATTAGTCAAATAACTAAACCAAAGGTACAGAATCATTATATTTTTGTTCATTTGTAAACTGATTGCTACGATAGAAGCATGGTATTAGTTAGTGTTTGTGATTATGAAAGAAAGGCAAGTGAAATTTTACCCAAAAAACCATGGGATTATTATCAAGGTTTTGCAGGTGCTGGATTATCATTGCATTTGAATAAATCTGCATTTGATAGGTAAACCGGAATTAAATAAAAATTGTCGAACATTTTTTCAATTCAAAAATTAATATGTATTCTGAAATTTCCAGTATGAAATAATTTAAAAGTCGAATAAAATTTTGATTAAATAACTTCAACACTTACAGAATACGTATTCGTCCACGAGTTTTAATTGATGTTTCTAAGCGATCGACAAAATGTAGTACTTTAGGTTTAAATCTTGACATGCCAATAGGAATTGCACCGACAGCAAGACAAAAGATGGCACATTGTGATGGGGAAATAGCAACTGCTAAAGGTACCACCTCAGTATTATTGTACATATAATTTTAGTAAATTAATTATTATTTTATTAAAGCTGCTGGATCATTAAAAACCATTTACACAATGAGTAATACCTCAACAATTTCTATTGAAGATGTTACAAAAGCAGCACCTGAAACACTCAAATGGTTTCAAATGTTCATATTCAAAAATCGCGAGATTACCAAGTCACTTATACGACGTGTTGAACAATCTGGCTTTAAAGCATTAGTGTTTACAGTTGATATTCCGGTTATTGGAGTAAAACGAGCATGTGAACGGAATCAATTCGAAATTCCTTCACATTTGGAGTATGTTGAAATTAAATCATATACAATTATTAGAATACACAAATTAATTTAATAATATAATAACGAAACTGTTTCATAAATAGACAAGCAAATTTTACGCACTTAGATAGTGAAGCTAAAACTGAGTGTTTTGGAAATAGTCCATCATTAAATTGGAATGATGTGGAGTGGCTGGTTAGGTTAGCATTCTTTGACTAAAATAATTTCTTTTACCGTCCAATGTTTTTGTTTTCAAACTTTGTCATTTGAAACATCAATTTTTTTCCCTTAGATTCACCAAATTACCAGTCATACTAAAAGGCATTTTAACGAAAGAAGATGCATTGCTTGCTGCAAAATCTGGATGTAAGGGAATTATTGTTTCAAATCATGGTGGTAGGCAATTGGATTCGGTACCAGCTACAATCGAAGCATTACCTGATATAGCAAAGGCTGTTGGTTCACAGCTCGTGGTAATGATGGATGGAGGCATTCGAAATGGCACAGATGTATTTAAAGCTATTGCACTTGGTGCTCAGTTAGTGTTTGTCGGGCGTCCTGTACTTTATGGTCTAGCTGTTAATGGACAAAACGGTGTTGAGGATGTTTTAAATATTTTAAAAAAAGAATTTGACATGGCAATGGCTCTTGCAGGCGTTTCAGACGTACAGGATATCAATGAAGAGTATGTTGTTGATAAATCTTATTATCAACTGTGCAAACTTTAATATATTTTGTAATCTGATATTTGAATCAAAAGAAAAAATTAAATAAAAAATAAAAATATTGTTTTATTCTATTTAAAACATTTTTCTCACTTGACATAAATAGGCAAATTTCTATGTGATCCTTATTAATTGAGAAGCGGAGGCGATTTATAATGCATTTAAGAACAAAAAAACATCGCTCACAAGTAACTTGAGTTATTAAAAACGTTAGCATTTATGCGCAAACTGCATCTAGTTTCTTGCTTGTAATATTCATCTTCTGAATCTTTTTCACCTTATATTCAATAAAATGAAGAGCGTAGAATGACTTTCAAAATATGTGATGCAATCAAAAAAAAGAAAAAGATGTTTCTTCTTCAAAAGTAATTTGTATTATTTATATTAATTCTATTTAAGAAAACAGAAATTAACAAACGTAGAAAAAATCTCATCTGTAAATTTCTAATAAATATATTAATTGCATT
>JAABKK020012441.1:0-22154 GCA_011634745.2 Catotricha subobsoleta
TTCAGCACTTTTTCATTTTTGGAACAAAATTCCGAGTTATTTATGCATAAACATGTTTGTTTGCCCTCCAGAAACTTTTTTTTTTACATTTTAACTGTCACCGCGATCTGCTCTATACGTAAATCGCTGTTATGACTTTAATTTTGAGAAAATATGACATTTCCTTTTAGGATTACTTACTAATAATTATTATGATTAATTATTAATATGTATACTTAAATCATGAAATAATTTTTAAGCATGTAATAAATTATTTATAGTAATTGTTTATTTTTTTTTTTATATATTTATCATTTATTCATTTTTTTTGTGTGTTACTTGTAATAACATGTTCTATAATTTTTGTGTTATAATCTAATGATTTTTCAGCAGTATTATAAGTAATATTTAATTAATTTTTTAATATATTTTATTATTTGTATTTTGAATTTACTTTATTTTTAAATTTTAAAAGAAAGTGATATAAGTAAAAACCTTTACGTTTTTGGTAATTATTTATACCTATACCTAGCCTTTACAAAATCAGTAAAATATGTATCAGAAAGAAAAAGTTTTTCATTTTATAAAATAAATTTAGAAACTCCAATTGAATGAGGGTACCAATTTAAAAAAAAGAAGTGTTTTGATCTTCGAATTGAAAAAAGTGGATGCATTTAATGATAAAATCAAAATTAATAAATCATGTTGAATGCAAAAAAACAAAAAAAAAATTAATTATTTAGTCTGGTCTCATGCGTTTCATAAATTCCATTTCAATAAAGACTTCTTAGTATTTATACTTTATTTAAGTAGTTGCTACTTTTAGAAATCTTACACGTTTCATATTAATTTATAATACCACTTAAGCACTTCGAAATTAGAAAATACTGATTGATTTTAATAAATATATATTATTTAATATTATCAATTTTACTAATTTTATTTCTGATAAAATAAGTTAATTAATCATTTATAAATCTATTCATATGTAAAAAAATTATTATTGTCTATGCACAACGCACATTGTGAATATTTCTGATAGGCCTTATGATATAAGTACTAAGTACTACTTATAAGTATTTCTCAATTAATAATTATTTGCTAAATTGAAGCTAAATTCAATTTAATCACATTCAGATATGGCTAAACTAATTTACTTAATTTCAGACTTATTTGTATAATTTCGAGATATTTAGCCAAAGCTGAACAATACCAAAAATGAATACCCAATAAGTAAGCAAAATTGGAATTCAATTTGTTTCCAGATTAGGAATGATTCCAATTTGGTTCCAAATCTAAAACATATTTAGAATGGTAATGCTATTGAAATTGGATTATTAATTAAATTAGTCGAAAAAAAAATTTTCATTGTAAAATATTCATGAGAGCTAAAAATAAAATTGCTCTAAAATACCGCAGAAAAACTCGCGCTTTTGGCAAATCGTATTTTGGAAAACTGAAAAAACATACTATTTCCTTACTTTTTCTACAAAGCCACACTCGAGAATAGCCCAACCAAAACCAAACTTATAACTAACTTATTGGTTTGACACATTTTTGAGAAATTTAGCTAAATTTTGAAAAAAATCAAGTATGGGCTTGGCAATTTTTTAGTTTTGTTTGTTTTTGGATCTCAGAATTGGCCGGGCGGATTTTGATGGTCAATATATCAAAAGACGCAGATTTTTTTTTTCGGTTTTTGGTTTTTTGGGTGGTACTGCCCGCTTTTCTTTTTTCGGCGGTATTGCTACTTTTTTAAATCAAAACTATCAATTAATTCAGATAATAATGATTATATTAGCCCATATATTCTGTCATCAATTTTAAATAAAATAACTTAAATAGAAATATTCATTCAAAAATTGGAATGGAAATTCCAAATTTGGCATATAGCTATGGAATGAATGAATTGATTTTCGCAATTGTATAATTTGATAAAATATTAAATTGATCCCCTAAAATATGAATATTAGGTTGGGTCGACATTACGTTCGTGCCTTCTACCATTATTTTCTGAGTTACCATTTTGTCTTCTGATTTACGTGCTAAAAGGATTTTGATAATAAATATAAATTAACATTTTTCAATCCTTATTTCTGTTGATCACTTTCTTATATATAAGATGTAATTTTTGATATTTTATTTAATATTTTAGTCGTTTTTTTTTAAATATTTTAGATCAATTTTAATAATTTTTTTGATCGTACTATAATTATAATTTTAGGTGATTAATTTGATATTAATCTGAGCATCATATTTTATATTTTAGGTGTTAATATTCATATTTTAGGGGATCCATTTAATATTTTAGTAGATGTACCGACTGAGGTAACCGTTACTCGAATAAAATTAACCGTTTCCGAGTTTTTGCGGTTTAATTTTAGTTTTACTTTAATTTAATTTAAAAAGAGAAATTATAATTTTTTGGTAAACATTTCGTTTCTGTTGAGTTGTTTTGCTCATTTGCTCATTTTCTCATATGAAAACTTCTCACCTAAAAATAATCTGGGCACTGAATGGTAATGTATGCCAAGTATACATTCTAGACTGGACGCATACAAAGTAATGTGTATTTCTTCATTAAATTTTAAGAGGTTTTATAATTATAAAGTTCAAATGCATTTTCTCTTATAAGACCATCAAGATAAATACATATTGACAAAAGGTTTATGTTTTGAAAATTCTCTTCAAAGCCATAGGTTCATCAAGGAATTTCAAAACTATTTAGTTAGCTTGTCAGTAAACTAAACCCTAATGTATTGGCTATTGAGGCTCTGTGATAACTGATGGCCAAAAAGCATTTTCTTTATTTCGAAAAGAAAAAATAACCTTTAATATCTTTTCATAAATATGCGCACATGAATATTAAGGTGACCGAGTTTTGAAGAATTTTTTTCGCGAATTTTGAAAAGTGTATTCTGGGGCACCCACGAATATTCTTTTTTTCGATTTTTATAGGTTACCGGGCAAATTTTTGTGTATTTAGATGTAAAACGCTTAAGTTTTTTTTTGAATCCATTTGATACAATTTTGATGGTCGCCCAAGGATTTTGATGTTGTGTATGAAATCGGAGGAAATAATGTAGAAAAAAGTGTATACCTATATATATACCAAATCTTCGAAAACTAAGAACCACTGATAGGCATGCACTTTTTCATAAATTATTTCCTCCGATTTCAAACAAAACATCAAAGCCCTTGGGCGACCATCAACCTTGTATCAAATGGCTTCAAAAAAAATACTTAAGCATTTTACATTTAAGTACACAAGAATTTTCCCCGTAACCTAGAAAATTCGAAAAAAAGAGTTTTCGTGGGTGCTCTAACTCCTTGACAATATTTAATTTGATGTATAATGATGGTCTTAGATTGAGCGGAAAAGCCAAAATTTTCGAATTTTCGAAAACCGACCCGGGTGTGCGGGATAGTTTCCCATACATTCCTACTTCCTATTTCTAATAGCAACTCTCCCAGGCAATTTAAAATTCGAAATTTTATAGTTATATATTTATTCATCAATTTCATGGATGCGTCAAAAGAACTAAATTGTTTTTAGAGAATTTTTGATCAAATCAAAAAGACCACAGTCGTCCAAACCCGCGTTGGACACCACTGCAGCCGTTAGTTGTAAAATGTAGCTTTAAAAATGTGGCGAAAATTCATCACATTATTAATGACTGTAAGTGATGTCCACCACTAGATAGGTCTCTGAATTTATTAGTTCAATAGTAGTTTTTTATTTTATTTTGAACGGCCTTATACCTGTCCTTAACCTAAAATATATGAGGAGTTAAATGATATAGAATATTATCTTAAACTTACAATAATACTCATTATTAATCGCTTTAAATTTAAATGAATCAAAAAGTTAAAAAATAAACAATAATTGATGTGTTTTTTTTAAAAAAGCGTCTTGTTTGTAAAATTTTTAAAATATATAAAAATAATTTACTATAAAACGTTTCCAACCCTAGATCCACGTTCGAAAATTCAAAAAAGGAAATGTTCCATACAAAACCCAGTCACCCTATTGTAGATGAACACACACGTATTGGCTATAAAACTATAAAACGGTCAGTAAACTTTTTCAACCATTTATCTTTTGGGATTTTCGTTTTATTCTTATTATAGAAAATCATAATATGGTTTATATATGTTTTCATGATATTTTTAATATTATCATACTATTTCTATACAGTTTAGTTTTGTTTTAAATAAGGTGTGGAATATTGATATAGAAGTGATGTGGAAAAACTCTATGTAACCAATATCTATGTATCAGTCACGCAACATTCAGCACTCCTTAAAAACTTCTATTTATGGTCAGTGACATCAACAATATTATAGCTAAACTTATTTTATTTATAGATGTTCAACTGCACATAGTAAAATGAATAAAATGTTTCCTTGTAAATTTTATATAATTTTCCTATCAATAACACGTGTAGAATGTAGATCTGTTATTATTGTTAACAAGTGATAGCAGAGTGATTTAAGCAGATTTATTTAGTTAAAACTAAAACAACTAAAACTTCCTTTTAGAATTTTACCGATCTATAGTAATGAATAAAAATCGTTCAGCTCTATAAATCATATATTTCAGAAATCATAATTGAAAGGCGAATATACAAACTCTAAAATTAGTCAAAGGTCGACTATCATTTAAGTCTGATTTATTCAACGCTAAGGGTCCCGACCTCAGGAGAGTATGGGTAAACATTACATCCTACAGAAATAACTGACGAAAATTTTACACTAAAACTTTTTATTGGGGTGTTCGAGGGGTTGAAAATCTATGGAGAAAAGTTGCGTCTCTGAAAATAAATAGGAGTCGGTCATAAGTGATTTTTCTGTAGAATACATTATTTAGCCATGCACGCTCTTGAAGTCAGAACCCTCAGCGTTCCAATCAGGCCTAATACTATAATATTATTGTTGTATTGGGCCATTGTGCCAGCATTCATAGGTGGTGAACACATTAATATTGATAAAAAATAATAAATAAATAATAGATCGTCTTCTAGGTCAGGAGATGACAAACTGGATACGTACAGTGAGTTGCGTATTTTGTCGAATGTGAGATTTTTTTTGGTTTCTCAAACGTCAGTTTTTTTTTTACTAGAAATTTCAAACATATCCTGAAGACCACTCGAACTCAATCTGAGTTTTTTGATTGAAAGTTAGTCCGTTCCATTTCTTAGTTATGTAATTTAACGAAAATATGTAAATACCCCCCACTGAGCTAAAAAAAATTACCCGAGCTGGATTTTGGATAAAATATTATTCAGTTTTGAACAGAAAATAGTATCTTCTTGAAGCTCATGAAAATTACCCTACTTCTGTTGTGAAGTTTTCAAAAATACGATCGGCAGTCTTTTAGCTAGAAATAATCATGTTCAAGTTTGCGAAAATACGATTTGCATACCACGCTGTTTTTCCTCGCGGTTTATGTGGGTGAAAATAGTATCAAATTTTTATTTATATATTACTCGTATTTAGAGATTTGAACATTAATTATATAAAGTGGTATTTGCTTTTTGTTAGATATATACATTAATTTCATCCATTAACTTTAATTGATTTGAACATTAATATTTTTAGTGGTTGACACATAATTTGGCAACACAAAGCTAACTGTATTCATATCTATTTTAGAAATCTATAGAAACCCTCGGAGATGCCGATTGTTATTAGTATACTGGAAAAATAAATAAATGGAAGTATCATTACGTCATTATAAGCAACTAATATTATAGTAAATAGACATATCAATGCCATAACAAAGATTCAAGGTATCAATTACAGTCTAGACTACAACCTTTCACTGAAAGCACTATATATGGTTACACACTACATCAATACATCCATTCATGAAATTTTGTATATAAATTAAATGCATTGCTTATACATTAACAATTATATCTTGTCTTGTATTATTAATAATATTATTTTCAAATAAAATAAAGGTATTGTCTAAAGAAAAAGATGGTGTTTTAAATTTGTTTGCTAAAAGTAAAAATAAATTAAAAACTTCTATAGCCAATTAATAATATTTTCCACCTAAATTTTGATATATGTTTTTAGATTATTTGTTTTTTCAAATTGAATTTCTTCTACCATTCAATGAATAATCTCTAAATCTCCTCTCTGTACAAACCGTGAACAAAATTTTATGTTAAATAAATAAAAAAGAAAGAAAGGTTGGTACTTATCTTCTTCAAAAGGCTGAATACAACCATTATATTTATATAATATTTATACAGTATGCGCTTAGTAGAATTCAGATAAATGATAAATAATAATAAAAAAAAACAACATAACAGAAATTATTAACAACTCATCGGAGATACATATAATATAATATATTATCATATATACATACATATGTATAATTATATTCAATATATATTATATAGATCATAGATATAACCATTTCTATGTATACAATTTATGTGATAAATAAATTTTAATCCCTTATTCACAACAATACATAATATACAGCAAATCAATAAAAGTTTTTCGAATCTTTATTTGGTAAAAAAAAAAAGAAAAAAGAAAATATATATTCTGCTTATAACATTTCAATCATTTCTATAAAATATAGGTATTTATTATAGATAATATTGATTTTGTCTTTTCCGTTCTATAATTTCCGATATACAATTTTTCTATAATACATCTATACAGAAATAGGTGTCTACGTTGTCTAATATATCTATCTATCTATAATTATATATTTATTAGGGCGTTCTGAAAAAAATAAAGAGACTTTCCAAATGAAGTAAGTTTCTATTGTGTCAATTGATAATTAGAGCTTAATTTTTTTTTTTATAGAAATCGATTAAAGTTTGACCCCCTCAACAACATTTCAAAAAAAATATTTATGAAATTTTTCATTTTTTTTTGTAGTTCATAGATATACAAAATGCTAAATTTTGTTAATAAACAAACATAAAAAACAATCTGTCGATTAATTGGTACGCTACTTTAGTTTTGTTATATTAATCCTTATTATAATTTAAAACTATTAAACTATTTTTTTTTTCTTATTTAATGAACGGTAAAATTTATGAATTTTCAATAATAAAAAAAATCTTCCACATCTTAGAAAAAATCTTCACCGTAATAATATCTTATGAAAATCTATAAAGATGTGGATTTGTGAAATAATTTTGTAAGATGTATAAGATTTTCATAATTAAGATGTAGAAGTTTTACGTACGGCGTGGAAGATTTTTATAAGGTGTCCTGAATATAAAAAATTTCCACACCTTATAATATTTTTTCACACTTTTTGGGCCTTGCTAAGAAAATTGTTTTTTACGGACCAAACACTACAAAAATCGTAACCAAAACCTATATATTTTCAAGAGCCGACTATGCCGCATCTAACGGAATTATTCACGGTTATTCATCCATGCCTAACCACTAAATCCTGAAATATATGTATATATTTTTTTTTCAGTAAATTTTTGTTAGATATTTATAATATTATAATTTTGTGGGATTTATCAATAATTTGATTTTTCAACAGATGATAATTTAATTGTAAATGTAAATGTTTAATAAAATTTGAAAGGCAAAATGAATAAAAAAAACCTTTATTTGAGCACTAAATCTTGAGAAAAATAAAGTCTTCATATATACAAAAGAAATAACGAATCCAACATTTGATTTTTATCTAAAATAAAGTAAAATGAAAAATTTTATTAGGCCCTTATGATTTTTATTAAAAATAAAATTTTCAAAATGGTGTTGACCGATTTCTATAAATTTTCGTTTTTAAGGTCTTATTATCAAATTGAGAGAAAAAAAAACTAACTTCAGTTGGAAAAAATTAAAAAAATATTTTTTTTTTTTTTTTTAGAACGCCCTAATAGAAATATGTAATAGAAAGACAATTTTTACCTCATTTTTGAGAGTTTAAAAAAACAAAAATCAAGTATTGGTTTGAAAACATTTTTTTTAACCACTTGAAATTTTGGGGAAAATTTACCCGCCACTCTTTTTCTTTTTTTGTCTTAGGATCCATTTTTTTCGGCGATATTGCCGATATTTTCGACCACGTGCAAACAGAATAAATAGAATGTTGTTTAAAATGACAGCGTGTTCAACGAGGATTTCAATCACTAAAATAGTCATATCTTTCGTAATTGTTAACCAAATGAGCTCTTATTTGAACTGTTGAAATGCAAAATAGATTCTTAAGTTTTTATTTGATGTTCTTGAAAAATTTTGATGTGAAGTTGAAATTTTGAAAAAAATTGATCTAAAATGTCAAATTTAAAAAATTGTGATTTCAGAACTGTTGCACCGATCGTGCCCAAATTTTTATCGTAGTTAAGGTGGACCTTTTGGTAACTACTAGGTGTAAAATGCTTTTGATATTCGTAGATTTTTCTATTTTATTTTTCAAAAAGTTGGTTACCAATGCATGTGCATTTTGACATTTTTCGTAAAATCGGCTTGCGGCGCACTTCCGGACTGCATGTTCGAGTAAGTTTGCATGTGTTAATCTTTCCAGCCGAGAATTTTGCATCTTAATGATCCCAGATTCCCAAAAGTGCACCAACAAAAAAAAAATTGCGAAACCAATACATTTTTTTTTTTTAAGAAAAATAAGTAAAGTTGTCACCCTAATATATACACACTTTTCTTTCACATAAAAGTATTCTTTTCGATTCACGCTATATTAAAGCAATAATCTTATATTGATATAAATAGATATTTATTATTTATTTATTTTTTTTAGTTTTATTATTGAATCTGTGCAGACAATGCGATGAATTCTTCTGGCGTTTTATATTTCCATTAACCGGATATTGTATTGATGGATTTTTCTGACCACTTTACTATTTTATTTTGTTTTTTACTGAAATAATCAACATTAAATTGATTTTTATGACTTCACAGATAATATAAATTTAACAGCTTTAAAAGCTTGTGCGACGAACATTGTCACAAAAATTATATTATAACAAATTGAGAATTAAAAATTTATTTAGTATATTTGTAATACGCCTAACTATTTTTTTATATAGATAAAATTGGGTTATTTGGTATACTTAATTTGTTTATTGAAATTATAAACAAGCTGGCAATTAATTGGTGCTGTACTTTATTTTTGTTATATTAAACCCTATTCTAATAAATTTAAATTTATTATTCTTTTTCTTATTTTACGAACAGCAAAATACGTAAATTTTCTATAACAAAATAATCTTTCACATCTTAAAAAAAAATTTTAAATATCTATAAGATGTGTGAGATTTTTATAAGATGTGGGAGATTTTTGTAAGGTGTGGAAGATTTTTATAAGACGTGGACGATTTTCGTAAGGTGTGGCTGATTTTTATACGATGTAGAAGGTTTTCGTAAGACGTGGATGATTTTCGTAAGACGTGTATGATTTTCGTAAAGCGTGCATGTAAGGCGTTTCATATATAAAAATCTTACACAATTTGAGACCTTTTTTTTTAAGAAAATCGGTTTTTAACTTTTTACGAACTAAAAATTCTTACAAATTGATTTCAAAACCTATATATTTTCGAGAGCCGACTATGCCGTGTTTAACCGTGGTTCGATGAGCAAAATCCGTTCACTAAATTCTAAGAAACAGGTCTTCGACGAAAAATAACGAATCCCATATTTTAATTTTTTTCAAAAATAAATTTAAATGGGAATCAATAAGAGAACTTAATAACTTTAGGCAAAATTAATCACTCATATATTGTTTTATTCATTGTTCATATTATATTTAACATTGCATCTTATTGGATTCGCTGCATTACAATTGAACTACTTTCAACAAAACAATTATGATCAGGCATTTGTCTGCCAAAATTCAAATGAATATTGAGTGATAACAATTAAGCTAAATCAATACTTCGTAATAGTTTTTTCAAATATAAACAAAGTACATAATTTATTTTATCGTTCTCTATTTACTTTCAATATTTTAATTATTAATAATTATCGATATATACTGATTCATTAACGTAAATGATTCCGGTGTATTATTTTACTTAAATCAACATCAAAGATTTTTTTTTGTAAAGTTTTATTACAAATAACAAAAATTAAAATAATAATAATAATAAAAATAATAATTATAATAATTATTATTATTATTTACTTATTGGTATTTAAAAATATTTTAATGATTTCTCTAAAATATCTCAGTTTATCCTTAAATCCTCAACTTTATTTAATTATCCATAACTGCTGTGATATTTTATAAATACTATAGATCTATGCAGTTCAATGACTATAATATTGTATTCTAGATTTGACCTGATTTACATGTCCTAGATATGCTAGAGTGAAAATAACAGCACAGCATATAACATTTTTATTATATCTTCAGGATACACATTGCTTTCTGCTACCAACTGAATATCAAAATATTTTGTTAAAATTTCTGATATTTTATTGATTTTTAATTGAATTTTATTTAATTCAGTTAAAAAATAGTATTCATTCTGCATTATTAAATTCGAGTGCTCCTAAAATATATAGTAGATAAATGGTAAAATTGATTTAACACAAATTTATTGCATTTACGGTTACCTACTTTATGTAAGCATACTTAACTCATTAAAAAAAAAACCATTTTGATTTTAAGAGTGTATTAAAAAATTCGTTTAAAAATGTTACTCAAGCACATAAAGATAATCTATAAATCTATAATACGTACGTATATATTATATATAGTATTATTACGTTACTTTACTCTCATAGATTCGCCCACTCTTTTATCTTTTTTGTTTTAGTGGGGGAGGAGTAATTTTAAAATGTGGTACAGATGTAATTTTGAAAAGGCTTACTTCCAAAAAGCAACGACGGTATTTTCAGCTAGAGAAATTTTGGAAAATTGAAAAAAACATTCCTTTCAGAACACCTTAAAATCCCATTTGCGCGTCTATGCTTACACTGCAAGTTTTTTTTTCTTTAATAATAATATTATGTATATCAATATCTATTTGTACGACTAATAGGTAGATTATCATATCCAGAAATGGGACTATTTCAAATACATTTATTCATTTATTTGACATACTTAATTCAAATACAAAATACAAGATACATTTTACAAATAGAAATTATTTAAAATACATCTTATATGTGATGTATTTTAAATACTTTGTATTTAAAAAACGTTTGTAAACAGCGCTGCAGTTTTATTTTTTTTTGGAAAGTTTTGTTTATTTTAGCCCTTAAGGTCTTGTTTTCTTTGTAAGTAGTTATTTAAAATACAATTCAAAATAAGTGTATTTTTGTATTTTGAATTTAAAATTCATTTCAAATTTAGTATGTTTCAAAAACAGAGTACTTAATTAAAATACATTTGCGAATAAGTTTATTTGACATATAAAGTATTTAAAATATATATTTTGAGCTAAATATTTCATCTCTGATCATATATCAGTATATAAATAAATATATAACCTATTGTGTTCTTGTTCCATAAATATAATATATTCGCATGAAAATACATAATACGTTCATAATAGTTAGATACATAATTTATTTTGCGAAAAAGAATAATAATGTGTGTGTGTGTGTGTGAGAGAGAGAGAGAAATAGAGAGAGAAAGAGAGAGAGAGAGAACATGAATATGTTTATAATATCGTAGAATGTATTTCACAACCTTAAATTTTATTACTTTGCGTATTCAAGTCTGATTATATTTCTGTATAGAAAAAATAACCGCTATCTATCATTATTATTATTATTATTATTATTATGATTTTTTAAATGCAGATTTAATTAAGTGACTAAAATTTAGAATTTATTGCTGCACGAACGTATAGAAAGTTATTTTATTATATTTATTATTAGGATTTAAATTTTATTGTTAATAAAAAGTATTTTGTGTATACATTCTTCATTATATATTCATTTATTGCCTCATTTTATAAGTCGATATTAAAATCCTTTAAATGTAAATATGGTACTTATGGACAAAGCATATAACATGATTTACTATATCTTAAATTTAATCAATCTAAGTTACAATATTAATATTGTTTATTAATGTATATGAACTGGTTATACAAACATCATATTAATTAGATTTTAGACGAACATTTGCTGTTCATATATGTTGCAAGCATTAATTATATTATAAATGTTTAAACATCATTTTATTTAAATGTATTTAGCCTGTTTTGAAAAAATTTTAACTATTATTTTTAAATAGATGTTTTTCTGTCATATATTTATATTATAAATATTATAAAGACCAATGAATAATGGTAACTTTAATGTGTCATCATTATTTTAATGTCTAACACTTTGGATTTTCCCCCAACTTTCAATTAGCAATATTGTTTATTCAAAAATAAAAATGGATTTTTTTCTCATTATTTTTTATTTTATTTCATATAAATTAACTAAAAAGTTTTCGATGAATTATTGCTTCTATGTTTGGATTGTTTTACTGCCGGAGTTTATCTTTAAAAACTTCTCTTTCATGAATAATAACACCATTCACATAAAAAAATTTTTTTTAACAAAATATGCTTGATTATATTTAAAAACTTAGTACTTTTTTTATGTTTTCAATTTTGATTGATTTTCTCATCGATAAAGAAAATATAGTAAAAAACGAATAAATTAAACAGAAAATAAGAGAAAAACAAGGGCATATTAAAACTTTGTTTAACAAAAAGGAAAATAAATAAATAATAAATCTGTTCTTTAATTACACAATTTATAAAATAGAAAAGATATCTACATCACATTAGATGAACATTGGCCTATCTATTCCTATGTATATTTTTATATTATAAAGGAATCGAAATATTTGTATTAGGGAGCTTTTACTCTTTATTTATCGACGAAGAAACAGCAAATTAACTAAAAAAATAAACAAAAGAAAAGAAAACTATGTCGAACCAGAAATTTACATGAAATAAATATCCCAGTATACACTTTATTTTGAAAAGGTCAGTTCAATTCAATGAACGTTAATTTAATGAAGTTATTTTAACCACAAAACATGTACCAACGACACCTTACTAAGTTACTATTCTATTAAATTTTCTAAATCAAAGTTAAATGTTATCTAAACGTTAATAAAATGAAATGTTTATATATCTATTGATACATATACTAAATATGTATAGAAATAGATACCTGATGTTGATACATGAATGTTCCACAAAATATTACAGATACGATAGATGCCTATATAGAAAAACCAAAAAAGCGGTAACGCAGAACAGTAGATAACCTGTTTACTGTTTAAGTATACAAATATCTAAAATCCGATCCTATACAATACCTCTATCTACAACAAAGCAGAATCATGTTTCTATATATTTCCATGTAATTTCTATTCCCATAGATTTTCTATTATATTGTAGAGCCATTTCTGTTAAAATATATGGATAGAAAACATTGTATCGCATATACCAGCTTTTGTAGTGTGTGCATAGTATCAGTAAGTAAGTATATATAAATATAGGTCAGTATATTAAAAGCTTTACTTACCTATCTCTTTTTATATAGGATAATAATGATGAAAGAACTTTTGACGTTAAACAGGCTTTAGCTTTAAATCCTCTTTATAATGACAAATATAAATCCCAATGTCATATACACAACACTTTTTAACTATTTTATATGTTCACAATAATTAACTCAATTAGCCATTCAATTAATATGAAAGTTTCTTTTTAATTTTATATATATTTTGTTATTTTGTTCTTTTTTTTTTTGTAATTTATATGTTTTTTATTTTCTATTAAAATTTCATTATTTCAAGGTTTAAATGTCATTAAAACAACATCAAATTTAAATACCATTGCATAATTTAAACCTTTAGTACTTGAATAATTTATTTTATTAATTAACACAGTGTTATCTTCTGCCACTAAATTGAAAATTTTTGAATAAGGTTTTGTATTTGGTTAAAATTGAATTTTCATTTTTTTTTTTTTAAATTTTAGTTTCAATGCAGAATATTGCAGATGTAGAATGTTGGTTTGGTTATATTCAACTCTCATATGAGGTTAATGATCTTAAAAAATATGTTCGATAGGTCGAGACCGCAAATCATTATTCAGTATATTGTATATAATAGACGTACTGTAGAATATAGGGTGTCCCATTATGAACAGTCGAAACTTCTGGGACTAGTCGGTGGATCAATTAGAAGCAAAAAAGGTTATGTAAAGAGGGAGGTCCAAAATTAACTGCCACCGAATTATTGAGATTGTTTTTTTTTTGTGCTAGGTCATTTAAATTCTAATAACCTTTTCAAAATTCAACCAACTTGGAAGATTTTATATTCGTTGAAAAGATAATTGTATTATAGCTACAAGAAATACATATCTTCATACTTTTTAATTAATTTTTTTTTGGAAAAAAAATCGAGTATTGGTTAGACCATTTTTTTTTCTAGACCAGGGCAGATTTTGATGGTCGATATACCAATATAGTATAATTTGAAATGATGATAATAATAATAATAATAATAATAATAAATGAAAAATTTGTCAAACCAATACCTACTTAATATTTTTCAAAATTCGACCCGAATTTCTCAAAAATGAAGTAAAATCGACTTTGATAAATGATAGTTTATTAACTTTCCGCCCTAAAAAGACAAAAGATTAAAATATTTTTGTTAACTATAGACAGTTATTATTTTCAATCAATCCAAAATCTTCAAAACGGTTGATTTTTGTGAAAGTTATTTGTGTTTAAGTAATTTAATCGACGAGCCGCTCAATTTTTTTTTTAACCACCAAAGCTAGCTGACAGTTAGCTTTTGGCGTATTTCTAATAACCCCAGCTACACGTCCCAGAAGTTTGGATTTTCTATACTGGAGCACCCTGTAAGCAATGGAAATGATATACATGGATTGAATATGGTTATAATAAATATTTTATTTTATCAATTTTATTGTAGAGGAATTGCCAATGGCTTTTTAGAAATAAATTATCGGTTTATAGCGTGGCTTCCAATTTAAAACTATATTTAAAAGGCCGTAGAGTAAAAATTGCATTCGATCTCCACGAAATAATTGAAAAGTACTAAAAATGATAAAATGTCCTCTAATAGATAAACCTTTGCAGATAATATAAATCAAAAACTTTCTCGGTAGTTAGACATAAGCTGAACAATTAAACCTCTAATTTAAGTAATTATATATCGAGAACAAAAAAGAATTAAAACATGCTAAGTTTTACACGTCATTTTATGCAAACCAAAACGCCTGGCATTCCGTTTTTTTTGGATTAATGCATATGTAATATAAAATGAATGAAGGTAATTTTAATTTTAATTTTGAAATAAAACTTTTAAAATATTCTCTAACAAGACCGTAACAGCTAACATGAATATAAAATTTTCCACACGATATAATAATCACCACCACCCGCTATTTTCTCACTGGCCCATATCAGGGATGGATGTTGCTCGTTACTGCTCAAGCAACTATGGGAATTTGCATCGCAGCTCGATTTTTTAATTTTTTTTTTAGTCGTTGTTTCTTTTTTTTCATTTTTTATAAATTTTTACGAATTATTGACATGTCGACGTCTCAACAATAGTATTGCTGACATTGAATTGTCGACACGCCCATCCCTGGCTCATGTACACACATAAGTTTCCGTTCGGTAAATCTATATTATTCCATACAGTTTACCTTAACCTACCTTACCTATGCCTGAATTGTACAATGTACAATATTATGTAGAGAAGTAAAAAATGCATGAAACTAGTCAGCAGGTCAATATTTATTGTACGTAATTTACTAAACATACGTGCAAATATTTTGTGGTGGTTTTAAGAAGCTCATGTTTCCTAATTAAGGTACTTATTCACTATTGAAGAAAGTAGTAATGTGTATTAAATTCGTACAAGAATATAAAATTGATATACCCTCAACAAGCGTTACAATCTTACAAGTATTTGACTTTATGTATGATTACCAAGATTAATACTTTTATTTAGAAAAACAAGTTGCAAATGGATGGTAAGTACACTACTTCATTTGTTACCAGTTAAAATATAAGTTTAAGCTAAATTTAACTTTACATAATGTTTTTAATCGAATTTAAACTTGGTTGTAATATCATACAATTTTTTTTTTAAACTGAGGTTAACTTAAACGACCGATATTGGTCAGTTAAGTTAAACTCAGTTTACGTTAAACTTTGATATAAATAATGGCCCCAAATGACAAAAAATTCGGAATGAACAAAAACAAATTTGACATTCCACCACATAATTGGAACTCACGAGCCAACGAAATGAGATCTATTAAAAACAAAACATCTATATTTTCACGAAAATAAAATTCTAAGTTTATTAGTATGTGGACCACCAATATCCGACTACCAAATCTTGAAAAAAAAAACCAAAAAATAGCAAAAAATTTACGAAACAAACATTAATTTATTTTTTTCAAATTTATTTTGAAATTTCTCAAAAATGAGGTAATATCAAAGAAATCATATTTAAATTTTCAATGTTAGTAGATAACAGCTCGAATGAGAAAATGATCAGTTTTAGCTTATTCCTATTAAAAGTGTATCTTCTGTAGAATAAAAACATCTTTAAAATGTTCATCAAATTACCAAATAAAACCTTTTCCGTAATCATTAAGAAAATTTGGAAATAATTTTCTATTTATTTAAGACTAAGATTATTTAAACAACTTTTTCAAAGTAGTCAAACATCTATGAAAATTTATAATATTAATTGTTTGTTGACGTTTCATTTTCAATGAGAATTTGCTGTTAATTTGTATAATCTATCTTTTTAGGCATTTATTTAGGTAAAGGTAAAGTATAGTTGTAAATGTGGCAACAACAACAAGAATATAATTTCATTAAATAAAATAAATGATCCTTCAGACAAAAACCGGGTTGCTCATCATCTATAATTATCTACAACCATTTAGCCTCTATTTTATTTTATTTTATTTTATTTATAGTTTTCGTCCTTGTAAATTTAGCTCCTACTTCCTATTTTATTTGCTTTATTTAATAAAAAAAAATTATCCAACAGTGTTTGTTTTAATATTCACTATTTATATTTAAGTGAATGATCACTTTGTATTATCTAAATATTTTAATAAATTTAATTCACTAAACCATATAAAACCATACCAAAAAAAGAAAAGAAATAAAAAAAAAAAAACAAAAGCTGATACAACAACAATGCACAATGTAGATTCGTTTATATAATAACTATTACGTAACTTTTTCCCATATAAAGTATATTCTATCATAAAAATTGAAACATAGAATACACATACCTACTATTCATAACACAAAATTATTAAATTTATATGTTTAACAAGCATAATAACATATTACAATTTTTTTTTATAGAATAATATTATCTTGTTTTTCTTTCTTTTTTTTTTGCGAAAAAGTACAAATTTTCTAAGTATTATATTTCGTTTACGTCTGTTCGCAATGTGAAAATATACATGAAAAATCACACATATCTTATTTTTCGTTAAGCACAAGAATTCACGCGGATGAAATAACGACAATGAATGTGTGCCGTCACGATGCTCTGTTACTATATGAATGAGAGGTTATAGCCAAACCAAACCATTATAAGGGATGCTATTTCACTTGTATTGTAATACCTACATTGCGAGAACAAAATTATGTAGTAGAACATTTCATTCGTTCGGTTCGGCTCTTCGAATGTAGGTTAGCAAAGGGTGCGGCCGAAATGAAAACTGGAACAAAATATTCTTCGTATTTTACAGGATTGTATCCATACAGAGTTCCTATGGCTTTTTCTCGCATTATATGACAATGTTGTTGGTTTTTTTTCATTTTTGTATTTCTTTTCACATCTTGTACAATAATATAGCGCGATGTTTTAGGAACTCTTTTCCTCCAAATAGTTATCCACATACCTATCACCATATAATATAAATACTTGAATGCAGATGTTTGATAGAAAATGTATTGAATTGGATTTGCGAAAGACATTTATGGTGACACATACGGATATGGAAAAAAATATATGTACCTTAGATTATTGGATTTTCGGATGTGGGTTTGTTCCTTCAACAAGATGTTATAAGCTATTCATAGAGAAGAAGAAAAAAACTTGTTCCAATAAATAACTTTATACTTAGTTTTAATAAATATACTGAACTGATGACTTGCTACTGAATAAATGCTTCGGTACTTATATAGTAATATACTTACTAGCTGTTTATTATAATATGTATTATGAAGCGAAATCAAATTACATATATAAAGTAAATTTGAATTATTCTTATATATTTTATGTAGAATATAAATTGTTATCATCACACCCGTTGCAATACCGTTACATACTCATATTCTCCTAATATTTATTTGATTTTTTTCTTTTTATCTAAATTTAGTCTCATAAATACTATTCGCATTTTCATATCAGATTTCAGATTACCATAGATTATTATAGTATAGTATAGTATCATCACATAATAATATATATAATTATTATTTAAATTTAACTGAAAATTATACAATAAAATCATATCCATATCATTATTCTAGTGCGTATTCTATTCTATAATCGACCACAGCAATTTGATCTAAATCATTCGGCTCAATGAAATAAATGCGGTTCGGATTATGAGTATTACTTATGTGTTAACATTAAATATATTGTGAAAGGAAATGAAAGAGGAGCATACTAACAAAAAACAGCTGTGCTTTCATTACATGACAGCGAAATGTAGAAATGTTACTACCCATCTGCCCCCTCGACCCCACCTCATTCCATTCAGATACATTACATAAAAGGATGAGGCTAAAGCTATCTGCTGTCTATACAATTACATATCTGAATAATAAACTTTATAACCACAAAACCGCTACAAAAAGATATTGAACTTTAATTATGAATATCAAAACAAAAAGAATATTTTTGTTATCTTGGCTGGGTCATAGACTTTACATTGTTCGATGGTAATTTGTAACAAATGTGAACAATGTTTTTATCACTTCTATAATCTGTACTTATAATTTCGAAAACAATGGCAAAATAATATCGTTGCCATATGCTATATGATGCATAAAAGGGCTGGCTCCTTAATATACTGTATACAAATTTGTTATCATTAAGAACAGATATTGCAAAAAATATTGTATATTTGTTTTTGTTTTCAACATATAAAATAATATCCGATTACTAGAATGAAGAGATGTACACTATTTAAATAAAAAAAAAGACAAAAAAATAGTGAACATTTCCTTCCTGTGACAGTTTATTTTAATTTATTTATTTCGCCGGATTTTTCACAGCATTGAAAATAGTTTGTTTTCTCGATTTTTTCGTTCACACTTTTTTTCTGCTCTAACATCGTTACATTCAATATAGAGTTAAATATAAATATATCAGCATAACTGCATAAGGCTATGCTATATACTTAAATCCAGTAAATTAAAATGTATATATTTTCTATGTTATTCGCTTCAATATAGTATAAAATGGAGTTCAAATATCTATTCATTAGGGTGATCCATTTTTTTTTTTTCAAAATTTTTAGAGGTTTAGAGATTGTATTAGTGACAAAAGTTATCTATGCAATAATAAAAGTTCGATTGTACAATTTGTAGTTGACGGTCAAGAGCGATTTATGTTAAAAATTACAATATATTTTTAATATTTAAATAATTTATTTTATTAATTATTAATTAATTAATTAATTAATTAATTATTAAAATATTAATTACAAAAAAAACATATTTGTTTTTTAAGGGCTGGTGGTCCAAATATATGCGTTTTTCCTGAAAATAATATTTGTAAATTGCGCCGCGAAGAAAATAAAAATTTCACTAAAAGTTATTGGCAGCAACTTCACTCTAAACTGATGCCCGTCTATAAATTAATTCATTTATTCGCCGCGGTTGTTTTTCTACTTATGGAAAACAATAAAGAACACCACCAACATTTTAATATGTATACATAACTTTTCATAAATTAACAAAAAAATTGTTAAAATATTTTTTTTTACTTTTCGGCGTACCCTTTTGTACAATCGAATTCATATAGTCTATAGGTAACTATTAGGCCAGTATTCTCTGTTATGTTAAACATTATGGGCCACCCTAATATTCATATTAATATTTAAGATAGACAACGTAGTTATGATATGATTATGATAGAACTACATCTACAGATAGCTGCTGTAGATATGTCTTCCTGATTGCGGAAATGTTACCATTTCTCAAGTGATTTCAACGGTTTTGTACCATAATTAAATGAAGATGTGATTGAAGTTTTGCAAATAACTATTTATCTAATATATGAAGTAGGTAATGAAATGAAAGATTTATTTGAATTGAACGTTATATGTATATTATACTATATATATAACTATATGCTATATACTAAATTTTGAAAATATATTTTGTATTTTATTTTATTCAAATTTTATTGTCCAATTTTTATACCTATCCACGGGAAAAAAAATAACAAACACATAAAACAGATTATATTTATAGCATATTCGCTATCCCCTATAGAGTGCAGATAGTTCCTGCGGCAAGAAATTTGCGAAAACAAATAACAGTGAAAAGTATACTTATATTTGTTAAAAATTAAAAGGATAAGTTTTATTTTTTTAAATTTTAATAGGTATCTATCTCCCTAGGACATTCTCCCACATAGATTTTTTTTGAAAAATATTACTTTAATGGGCACGTTTTTCAAAAGTCGGCTATAGGGATAAGCGCGGTATTTTGGAGAAATAGTATCTTTTTTCAGATATTTTTTTATACTATTGATCGAACAAATAAAATAAAGTCAGTGGGAAGTAATGATCTTTGTTTTTTTGCCTCAACGTAATTTTCATAGATAGTTTTTTTTTGTGCGAAATTTCCAATATATTTTTTATTTTCTAGTGGTGCAGTATACTTTAAAAAAATACTATATAAAGTCTAACAGATATACTTTATGAGGTATACTTTGATGAAATATCCTTTATGTTGTATACTTTGAAGTAAATTTACTTTACAAATATATGCTAATATCAAAAGGGTATACAAAAAAAAACAAAAACTCATGTTTAAGTAGGTATAAAATAGTAATATAGTTTACTTTATATACACTGCAGAGTGGAGAGTTTACATTTTATAAAAAAAAAATATATAAAATTAAAAACTCTTTTTTTTTTCTTTTGTTGGACAAACTTTAAATTATTACCAATATTGTCAGAAAAATTGAACTCCTTAAAAAATATTTTGTAATTGAAATGACTTAAATAAATAAAAGATGTCAATGGTTTATTTTATGAAAATACAATAGATTTCAAATAAATTCAAAGTTGCCAATGAAAACAATGTGTATGTTAATAATGTAAATTTTAAACTTATTTTTATCCAATTCAATTTTAATGTATTGAAAATCTCACAAATTATTTGAATAGAAAACTATTAAAATTTATTAGAGTTGAGTTGTTACTTTTTCATCTCGTTTATACTTAACATTATTTTATAGAAATCTATATTTGGTCTAAAATACATACATATAATGATAGATAAAACTATATGCATAGTCTATTTTATATAACTAAAACTATTAAGTAGAACAAACGATTTGGCTTCTTCTTCAATTTTTGTTAGCTTTTGTTTTATCAGGTTACATTGGTTCAGCCAATAAATAGGTCAGTTTCACTGCGGATGTTTATTGGAATGGATGGAATAGAATATCTATTAAATTTTTGTGAGAACAATGGGTAGGTAATGAAATGAGAGAATTAATTCATATAATAGTTTCCGAGGTCAACCATGTTTTTGGAAAGCATATTAAATAATTTCTGCGGTTATCAAATATCGAATATTTTCGATGATGAATGCGCATCTATAAGGTATATAGAAAAATAAACATTTTTTTAGTAAATTCATATATTTATAGTTGGTTGCTTATACTTCCTGATATTCTAAGCACTAACTTCAATTAATCAATCTACTCACCTGCAATAGCGAAATTATTCTATATCTTCATTATATGTTTTACTGACTTTATCGCCAAATTCTTTGGGGGTAAACTCACTTCTTTTTTCATATTAGTGTTTGTTACTGATTGAGCGAGCTTATCGTTGAACGTTGTACAAATTGTAATTTCGAAATAATAAGACAAATCACATCCGAATAAACTTAACCTGCTTATTAAGCAGAATTAAGGACCTTTATTC
>JAABKK020012452.1:0-22136 GCA_011634745.2 Catotricha subobsoleta
TTATTTTGACCTTTTTTAGACCCACCCCCCTCCCCCATCTGAACATTTTTTATATGAAGTTTTTTTTTTTTTTATATGAAGCGTAACACAGCACCAACCCCCCCCCAAAAGCGTTACGTAATATATGAACAGCGCCTTAGAGGCGTTATATTGTATTACCATTTGTTGGATAATTTTCCAACGTTCGTCGGGAACCAGTGAACTATAGTCTTAGGTTATGATTTTATGTTATATATCAATAGTGCTAGTTAGTGAAAATCCTCAAAGACAGGACATTCAAGGGACTCAACAACTTTTCCGCCTTAGAGGCGGTTTCCGCTATTAAAGGATTTAATCCATATTTTTTTTTATTTTAAGTATACAAAAGACGTTATAAATTGTACAAATTTTAGAGTGTCAATTATTTCGATACATCTTTATTTTTAAACCCTATATAGTTTTTGGCAATGGACCGATGCCATTTGAATAAGTTTTAATTTTTAGGCTTATTGGATAATGTTTAATACTCCCAGTATGGGACTAAATTTTCTATTATTGATTCATCAAAAAAATCCATATATACGGTGTCGATTTCTTGTGCTTTTAAGTTATTGCAGTATTGCACCCATAATTTTTTTACCCAAATTACCGAAAATTAATTTTTCTCTGGAAATGTTCGTACCATTGGATGAAATATGTTGATTATTGCCGAATTTTTATGTTTTCTCTAAGAATCATAAGTTTTTAAGACTTTTTAGTAAAAATTATTTTTTAAAAAACAAAAAAAAAAATTCCATAAAAATAATATCAAATTTATTGAGGCAAAAAATTATTTCAAAGTTTCCACCTTGAAAGTTTCTAAATGTAATGAAATTTTCGTTTAGGAATAAATAGAAATTGTTCGGCATGGGCGTCTGAGGAGTTTCCGCCCAAAAGGGTAAAAATTTGTATGAAAATTTTGATTAGGTGAAATCTTTTTCCGTCTTTGACAACTTTCCGTAAAAAAGGAGTTCCGCTTCTGAGAATTATCACTGTATTCATTTAAACATTTCTTCTTATTTGAGAAGTATAAATTTATAAAATTGTTATGAACTGTCTTTGTGATATATTTCTAGTGCGCTTTGTCATATTCTTCTGAAATTTTTCTCATTGGTTTTCGAAATATATTTGATAAGATATGTTTGTGTTATGTTTTTGCTGTGCTTTGTGCAGATATTCTTCTTATATTTTTCTGCTTCGTATTCTAAATATATTTGCAAAATATGTTTGTGAAAAACAAGAGAACAAATTTCAAAAAGAAAACTAGATTTAGTTTGTTTTGAAATTCTTATACATACATATTGAATATTCTAACTTTTTTAATTCGTACTATAAATTTTCAAATTTGTTTTCAAGTATTTTTTTATCTTTTATTGTATATGCTGTTTCTATTGACGTTTGCCTTATAATTTGTTTTCTAATCTGCGCGGTCAGGCACCCATCCAAGTAGTTATCTGACTTTTTGCAACTTAACTTTAATGATTGATTTACTGTACTGTGTGCTATCTGGTCCAATACAAAGTATGGGTACAAAATGCCATTTATTATATGTGGATTTTTTTTTTTTTGTTTTGTGTATACATGTTTTTTTAAATTGTTCAAATTACTCATTTTTAGCTATTCGGTTTATTTTTAATTTTAATTTGTTTTTCGAAATATTTTTACAAGGCTCTGTGAACTTAAATTTAAAATAAAATATGAAGAGAGTAAATTAATAATATAACGGATAAAATATGCATTTCAACATATCTTATTATATATTCAATTCATGATATATTTCTAGTGAGCTTTGTGGTATTTTTGATAAATAATTTTGACCATATTACAAAACATATCTTCTCAAGTATTTTGCTAATGTTTTTTTCTTTGATATGATTCACTTAATGTTTCGACTGAGGCTAAAATTTCCCATTTTCGCCTGAAATGGTATGGGGAGCACTCCAGAATACTGGAATAAAATATAGATTCAAGAAGTTCCAAACTAGTAATCACAAAAAAAACTGCTTTAAAATTCCAAATCATTTAAAACTAGCTAAATTGATAATCAAGAACCGATAAGTTATGAAGTATTAGAAAAACACTAGATAAGATTCATTACATTGAAATGAATCCATCCATATATGCACACTCTTTTTTCAGTGGAGGATAATTTTGAAATTATAAAACAGGCTAATATTTTAGTCAAAAAATATACTATTTTCTCAAATAAACCGCGAAAAAATCCGATTGTATTCAAATCGTATTTTAGAAACTTGAAAAAGATCCAATTACATTTACACAAATAAATCATAGAAATATTTTATTACATAATAATATAAAAACATTTGAAATTTAGTTCACGTGTATTTTATACAGTAAAGATCTTCTAATTGAAGTGAAAGAAAAAATACCGATGAATGAAAGTTTAATTCTCAGTTGTAGAATACATTTTGCTTGTATAATTTGGCGGTTATGAAATTTCATCGAGAATCTGATTATTTCTTCATATTTAAGGGTAAAATCGTATCCATAAAAAGTGAAAATAACTAGAGAAGATTTTCAAAAAGTCTTCAATCTTTGTGGATAATTATGTATATAAATATATACGTCAAACCTCTCAAAATGTAAAGAAGAATTCATATTGGTTGAGGTTATCATAAAATAGCCTTAAAAAAAGCAACTTAGTTCATCCTGTTATTATGAAAAGGTTCTAACATATATCTAGTTACAACCTTGTCATAATAACACGATGTTTGGTTATCTGTATACATTCTATTCAATATTGCTATATAAAAGTCCGCCTAACCGGCTCTATTATCTATCTATATAGATAGCTGTCCATAGCAGCGGCGGACTGGCTATAAAAATTCTGGGGAACTTTAGACAAAAAGGCCCACTCAAATAAATAAATAAATTGTTACGACAAAATTCGTTGAAAACTCAAAAGTCCTCAACACTTACCAAAACTTTTGACCTTTTTTTTTGTTTAGTCCATCATATACAAAAAAAAAAAAAAAGAACTCGCTCTATCCCCTAAGCGAGTTTTGGAAAACTGAAAAAAATATACTATATACGAGTATTTATCTCCAAAAAACCACACTCGAGAGACTAATTTTTTTAATCTTTATTAAAATAAAATACATTGAGTTTCTTTTTCTTTAAAAAAAAAAAAAATTATTAATATATTTATATAATTTCAATCTTCGCCCATCTTTCATATATTTTACATTCATTATACCTACAATATTTTTTTTTTAATAGTTAGTATAAAATCACATGTCATTGCACATTCACATGTTCCATTCCATCTTCAAATTATTACAATATATAATTAATCTGTTTGCAGTAAAATATATATATATTCTTTCATTTCAATTATTTTTTTGTTTATTTTATTATATAATTTTTTAATTCATTATTTCTGCATATATAGAACTTATTTCAAAAAATCTTAATCAATTAGGGTTAGTTTAGTATTCTAGGGTTATATACTCAAATATAATTACTTTTTTTTTAAAAAATATTGTTAATCACACTCTATAACGCTAGATACATTTTAATGTTTTTATTATTTTTTTTTATCTAATATTAAACAAAATTTTATATATTTATTGATACAAATAAAAATAATAAAAAATAATAAAACACCCATTAGGCTATAGCGAATTCGTCTCTTCTTTACGATGGCCATATATAATTTGTTTTCGATAGGTAGTTTCTCGACCAAATTTTAATTTCTGGTGGCAAACCATTCATAAAATATATATCGTAATTATAAACAGTGTTGTTTCACATCAACCGATTTTTACCAATTTAAAGAGACACAAGTGTAAATAAGACGCACAGATATTTAAAATAAAATAACAAAATTTAAAAAAATTATTTAAAATTTAAAAATTAAACTAAACGAATTTCATATAAAAAGCGAATGTATTTACATTTTTTTTTTTTTTTTCTTTATTACGATTATATGTAAAAAAATTCTATTTAAAATCAAAACAAAAAAAAAAAAATCGAATAATATTTGTTGTCTTAAATTTAAATAATTGATTTATTAAAAAAATAATAATAATAATAATAATAATAAAACGATATAACTAAAACTATAATTATATTCATTTTCTATATAAATTTAAATCTATAAACGTTTAATCTATAAACGAAACAAAAAAAAAAAAAAATTATAATTTATCTTAGAAACGTTACACTATTTTTTTTTTTTTACATGTTACAGTCATAAAATTTTGTCTACATCTATTGGCATAACTTAATTTTTTACTTATATAAATATAATACACATTCATAAAATATATATACGCGATGCAATTATACATTTTAAGGAGAAAAAAATTCTAAAAAAGCAGTGTAATTTTTTTTTTTTTTTTAATAGTTTTATTTTTATAATTAAATTTATTGACATTAATATTATTATTATATTTATTTATTTCTATTTATTTCTTCTTTTTTTTTTGATCAAAAGAGTTTTATTTCTTTCTTTTTGTTTTGTTATTTATATGAATAACTTATATAGATAATAATTTGTTAATTTGTATATTGTTTAAGTACCTCTATCATCTGTCTTTGCAAATATATAAATACAAATATTTAGATATTAAAACTCAGATCCAGTTTTTTTTTTTTTTTGTTCAAGGCCTAGTAAAGCAGAAGTATTTATAGCCGAAATTAATAAAATATTTGTTAATTAAAAATAAATGTTGAGATCTTCTGCTAAAAATTAAAAAAAAAAAACAACAATTGATACATTTTTTTGATGTTGAGTAAGAAAGTCAAGGAAAGATTTGATTTTAATGGAAGATGTTTTAGTGTACTTTTTGTATTTTGCATTATGTATTATTACTATTAATTGGCTAAATAATGTTCATAATAATAATAATTCAGTTGTAAATAAAATTATTTACTTGTTAACTAATGAATGATAAAAATTTAAATATGAAAATTGAAATACTTTATCTTCGCAGCTACTAAAATATTTAAATTATCAAATTCAAAAATCACCATAATTAATATTTTATTCATATATAAAATATATACCGACGCCAAATTAAAATAATTTTCAAATGAATCAATTCAACTTGAAGAATATAAAAAAAAAAAAAAACTACTGAAACATATTTATCTATGCTAATTCTACGTAAACTGAATCTTAACATTAACTTTTCATAAAAAAAAAAAAAAATTCAATGTATCAGCAGGACAGGAACAGGAAACATTTATTTATATACTTATATTATAGATTATTATTATTAATAAGCATGCATTTGTATGGATAGATACGATATTTAGGTGATACGCTGTAAGTTTTATAGTCGCATTAGGATCGTTTCAACGCCCAGTAAACTCTTTACACTTTCATTGTACTTAACTAATATGACCTTTGACGATCGTATATTTAGTTTTTCACCAGCGCATAGTAGCTGTAAACAAGTTGCTTTCTCCAAAAATTCGGACATTCTGAGTTCACGTAGTAGATCTTTTTGATTAGCATTTGATGGTGGACTTGATGGTGGACATAACTAAAATAAGTTTAAAAAAAAACAGAAATTATTAAATCAGATATTTGTTTTCTGTTTACAAATTATATGTAATAACTAATTTAAAATGATTAATGATTGTATTTACTTGTTTCAGTAAAGTGTCTTTGGATTTTACTTTAAGCAAATAGCACAAATCACTTAGAAGAACCCATTTCACTGATCCTTCATCGCGCAAATGGTATAAAGGTACTAGAGGAGCATCCGATTCTTCAAATTCAAATAGTTCACTATCTGTATCATTACCATCGCAATCAGCCAATGTATTCCCATCAGCATCCCGCGATTGATGACTATCATCCAATTGACATGGTGTATTTGGTTGAGCACGTTGGACAGGTGTTTTTGAATTTGAATTTGAATACGGTAGAGAATCAATGCTGTTTAACACAACTGTACAATTTGTAGATATATTTTTATATTTCATTCGAATGTTATCAGACTCTTGTTGAAATAGTATTGTATCGTCAGTTTTTTTACACGGTGATTTTCCATCCAAAACCATAATATTTGAATTTGTGTCACAGGTTTCAGATTTTACAGATCTATAATTTAAATTGAATTTGTTGTCATCTATTATACTGTTTGATGTCACTGATATATTATTAGATTTTTTCTTTTCATCATCAATGCCATTAGGAAGATCATCGATTATATTATAGCCAACTTCATCTGGATCTAAAATATGAATAAAATTTATTAGGTAAATTATATTTCACAAAGAACTAATAATAATAATAATACCATAGCTCTTCCATGCTCCTTCAAACTTCCATGGCATTTTATTGGGGCCAGTATTTTGAATATCATGTAAATAGTTTTTTAAGTAAGAGACCATAATATCATTATCCTCAGCCAGCATTATTGGTGTTTGACCTAACAATTAATATATTATATTTTAGTATTTTTATTTATTTTTTTATTTTTGTTTATTAATACCAGAATAAGTTGCAAGCAAAGGATCAGCTCCGTATGAAAGAAGTAATCGTACAATTTCCAAATATCCATTGTCCACAGCTTCATGCAATGGTCTTATACCGGAATGAGCTGTTTCAGAATGATTTGCGCCGTATTCTAACAAAATTCTTGCAATATCAATTCGACCTCTAGAGCAAGCTTCATGAAGGGGTGTATAGCCAGCATTGTCCTTTTGATCTGGATGCATTTCTAATCTTTCCAAACAATACGCAATTACATCAATGTATCCTAATCGGGCGGCTTTATGTAATACACTTTCTCCAACACCTTTGTTAAGTACCCAGCTACGAATTTCTCTTGTTATATCACCTTCATCTTTTACTTCTAGATAATTAATAGCAGCTGAACGTCGTTTGGATACTATTGGTGTCCCGTCCGCATTAGTCTGCTGTGGTAATGGTTTCTTTTTTTTTCGAATGTAATCAAAACCTTTAAGAAAATTATCAGTTGGTTAAATAAAATAATTTTAATCTTCATATAAACCAATCGAACTTACCTGAACTACCTTTTCGGCGGCCAGAACGATTTCCTCTTCCTTTTTTACCCTTAAGTACACCCTTGAAGGAAATTGGTGTCATACCATCTAGTTCTGACAACACGCTTGGTGTGTCATCCCTTTCATTTGAATCAATTACTTCTTCTTTTATATCTTCAGCATTTCGCTCACATTCATTTAATTCTGTGTCTTGTGTTTCGTCGTCTTGATTTAGGAGACTATCTTCATCAACCTTTTCCTGTTTTATTACTATATCCACATTTGTATCAATAGTAGTATACAATTTCGATTGTGGTTGATTCACATTTTTCAGTTTTCGAATTTTTTCACCAAAATCGACATTCATTTTCTGTAAATATTGTTCATATTGTTGATCAAACGTTAATGGCTGTGGTTTCTCAACAGCTTTATCGGCCTTTAGTGCATCAAAATTAAATGGTGGCGCTGAGGCTATAAATAATTTCAAAGTTGTATAAATAAATATTCATATTTAATTATTTAATTAAAGTACTGTACTAGTTTTACCTGGACGATCTTCAACACCGAACACTTCACGAATGATTTCTTGATTTTTCATTGCTCGATACTCTTTGCGAGTTCTTGACTTTAAAACAGCTGTATCAAACACATTCTCTGGTTTGAATACATTGTTACCCTCACTACCAGGTGTTGGAAGCAATTCCATTTCATTTGTTTGTGGCAATAGTTTTGCTTCGCTATTTGAGTGATTATTGCGTGCCTTTTTATTTTTACCAATTGGACGGATAACTCGTTGATGCAATAAATCAATAATTGATTTGGATTTAGTATCATCTTCTTTTTCATCCAATTTCGTCACTTTCTTTTCAATTATTTTAATACCTGGTGGTCTTCCTTTTTTGTTAGAAGCTGTTTCTTGTGCTATTTTTGCTCGATTTTTTTTATTAACTTCTAAGAATGTCTCGGATGTATCACTTGAATGTGGATCGAGATCTGGCAGAGATGTGGATTTTCGATGCCATGAAGGCCGACCTACTGTTATTAGACTTGGAGGAATTTTTAACGATCTTTTATATTCGTACACTTCTTCTTCCCAGCCAGGTGGAAATTGAGACTTATTGCTCTCACTCATTGTATTGTCTCTATTTGTTTTTCGTGGTGTTAATCTGAAAGTTTTTCTGTCCCAAATTCTTTCTTCTAAAGCTGGTGACGATGTTTTCGGTTTTTCCTTTGTACACTTCTCTTCTTTAATTGGTTGATTGGGTCCATTTAATAGCTTTGATTTTCTAGGGCGCAAGCGTTCGGCAACAACAGTTTCTGCCTCAGATGGAACCGATTCCTCGCTCTCACTTGATGATGTTTCCAATTTCGAAACGCGGACATTTTTCTTTCTTGGACTAGGGGATTTTGATTCTTCAGTATCACTATCTAACATTTTTCTCTTGCTTTCAACGGATTTAATAGACATGCTTTTCGTTTGCTGTTTACTACTTGAATTATTTTTAGCACCTGATTTTCCGCTGCTTTCAGATGATTTACTAGATTTGACTGGAGTCTTTTCACTTGTTCGTTTAGTTTCACCACCTTTTTTATCGGCACCATGGCTAACACATTTAATAATTTTATCATTTCGCAATACTTTACTGTTTGCCAGTTGTTGTTCTAATTCACGTTTCCTTTTCGATCTCGTCATCGTTTCCTCTAATTTAACGGCTACAGATCTTCCCTTAGCAATACGAGAATTGGCGGTATCATCAATATCTTCAGAGTCATCATTATCATCACTTATGGTATTTTTATTTATTGCTAATTTTGAAAAATTAGTACTGACAATCTTCTCACCGCCAACATTTTTTCCTATTGATATAATTCGTCGTTTTGAAAATTCTTGAGTGGAATCGGCATCCGAGTCAAATATGGTTTTAATTTTTGTTACCTTCTTTGGGTTTATTGGCATTTGTGGTTCCGACTCAGATGAGGATTTATCTTTTCTTTTTCGCTTTTTAGCAACTAAACTAATTTTATTAATCGATTCTTTCTCATTTGAAGTTTCAGAATCTTCATCTTCAGATGTAATTTTTAACCCAATACTTGCTCTTGTTCTTGGTTTTCTAATAACTTTTCTCGCTCGTTTTTCATCTTTGCTGTTATCAATTTCACTGTCCGACGTACTGTTTAATGACATTCGTTTTTCTTGTTCACGCTTTTCTCGCTGCTTTTCTTTGTTCTTCTTAGCAATTTTTTCTGTAAGTTTCTCTAAGATAGTGTACCTATTTGTCTTCACGGAATTGGAAACAGTTAAATCAATATCTTTTTCTGATTTTGAATCTCTCGTATTTTCAGTTTTACAACTGTTTTGATCATCATTCATATCTTTATATTTTTTACTTTCAGATAAGCTTTGCTGGCGAAGCAGATGTAATGGCTTATCTTCATCACTAGAACTTGTTTCAACGATTTTGGTTTTAATTTCGTCTAATATTTGTGCACCTTTATTTTCAGTTTTAACAATATTAACTAGACTCTTATCGACATCATAATGATAATCGGTACCCGGTAAGTGTTCCAGCGGCACCTCTAGTTCAACAGTCTCTAATTTATTATCGGAGAGCGTTGACCTAAATCGCTTTTTTCTTCGACCTCGTTTTTTTGTTCCACCAGTTTGCAATTGTTCCAAAAATTCATTACACGTACTACCCCAATTCATTAGATCTAGAGCAGTTGAACCATTAATATCTGCTGGTTCAAAAGGTGGTAAGACATCTTCGGTTATTGAAATATTTTCATCCTCATCAACATGTTTAACTTCAACTACAGGAGTTATTGGTGTAAATCCTTTTAGCTCACCTTTTGTACGAATTCTTGCAGCAATAATTGATGCTATATCTGTCTTGTTAGAATCTTCATCAACTGCTTCTGTGCTACTCTGACTACGTAACATTTTTTGTTTTTCTATTTCCTTCATTTCTAAATTATTTCTCAATTTTGAAATTACATTTTGATCTGCTCCTTTAAGAATGTTACTTGTTTTCAATGTCTCATGAAATAGAGGCTGCGTATTCTTACAATCAGGTCTTGTCTCTAGTAATTGATTTCTTACAATGCCCTCAGAATATGGTGGCCGCTTATGTAATTCTTGTTTAACATACATACCATCATGTCTATAGTAGCCAATGTTTTGATCGCTTGGTGTTGGTAATGAGTTTGGAGGAAGCCAACCTTGATGCTGAGTGCTTGGTGGGATCTGTGAATGCTGTGAATGCTCCAATTTATTTCTCTCATGTTGATCATAATTATATATATGATTATGTTGTGGATAATAAGTACCAATTTCATTTTTGAATGATTGAAATGAGTCAACGCTCTGTTTGTTGTAAATAATAGATTTTTCTTCAGAGTGTGAGCTTTGTGGTGGATAGCTTTTTCGATCTTTCGTAGATTGTAACTGTTGTTGTGATTGATCTATTTCAGTTTTATTGAGTTGATGATAAGAATAATCTTTTGATTCATAAAATTTGTTTCGATCATGCATCGAATGTGGATCTAGGTAAGATGGATGATGAGGTGGAGCTGGATATGATCTGCTATCATGTCTTATACCAACTTCTTTGGGATATAGTTCCTTGTGCGTATTTATTTTTTGGTATACTTGCTCTGACCCTACTGATCTTTGCATGTAATATTGACTTTGACTGTTTGTTTCTTGTATTACTTCTTTTCGTACTTGTTTAATGGGTGGATATTGATCGTATAAATTATTTTCAAGTTGTCGTTTTCGTTTTAATTCATCATAGGCTGTATGAGCAATTGCATTATTAGGTTGTCCACTTCTATCACGTTTAATTTTCTCATCTATTTCTACACTAGTGTTAGAATGAGGATTACCTATGCTCTCATTATGTATACGGTCATTCTGCTTGAAATGTGGTTCTTGAGGAACATTCTGCGGGTAAATATTTCGATTATCTGTTGGAAACGCTTTTTCATGTTGAGATGCATAAGGATGAATATTCCGTTGCGGCTCCACAACGGAAATGTCCCGTTTTGGATGATAATCATAATTGTTTTCAGTTAACGTATGAGGTGTTAATATTTGAGAGGTCGGGCCAGGTTTAATATTCGTAGAATATCCTGGAAATCTTTGTTTATGGGATGAGGATTGATAATTATACAAAATATTTGGCTCTCCATGAATTGGATAGTAACGTTCATGTGATTCACTTGTTGCATGTTTAGAAGCTGATTCTATCGCAGTAAATTTACTGACTGGCTTATTGTCAATATTTCTTACAATATCAGCAGTTTGCAAGCTTCGATAATTTGGTGGAAAATTCTTTAATTCTTCAGGCTTCTTTCCAAAAACTGTTGGTACACTTGGACTAAGTTCAAAGACTTTATTCGTCTCAGGTTTTGTTAGATAATTGAATTTATCTAGCTTTCCATCATACGATGGACCATTGTTAATTGCTTGCGGCAAAAGATTTCCGCTTGGTTTATTTGAAGGTCTTTGTCTACTTTCTGATTTTTTTTCGTGGGCAATAGGTATTGCAGATAATTGATGAAATTGATTTGAAATATTGTTTTGTGGGACTGCCAGTAGTTGTTGTTGAATGTAATGCGGTTGATGAATAACTTGTTGAGAATTTATGGAACTAACTGAAGGAACTTGATCATAAACTCTACGCTGGGATTGAATTGGAATATTTCTAAAATCCGATGTACTGGCAAAATTTGGTGCAAAATCAACTTTTAACGACTCAGGTATCATATCTTGACGCCGTGACGGTACACTATAATCGTGACAACCAGTCGAATCAGCTTTAGTTTTAACTGTTTTAACTGATAAATCTAGTGGCGATTCTCGTTTCGTCTGGCGAAATACTGACGATGATGAGGGTTTTGTACTCGAAACTGCATTAACTGATAGATTAGGTTGCTGAACTGGGCCAGACTCTACTTCTGTTTTAATTTTTCTTTGCTTCATAGTTGGTGGCTGTGATTGTGGTTGATAGTGTTGTGCTGCCATGGAATGCTGATGAGAATTTTGATTTGCTGTAATTTGTGTATTCGCGGTTGGGCGTTGTTTTTCAGCTATTTTGTTAGTAGAACCACTCACTCGAGAAACTGTTACACTCAAATCATGCCTGTTATGTTCATTTGGAACCAAATTTGGAGGTCTAGAAAAAGTTTCATGATATGAATGTTTTGTACTCAATTGTTGTTGCTGTTGTTGTTGTTGTTGCTTTTGCTGTTGCTGTTGTTGCTGTTGCTGTTGCTGTTGTTGCTGTTGTTGTTGCTGTTGTTGTTGTTGTTGTTGTTGTTGTTGTTGTTGTTGTTGTTGTTGTTGTTGTTGTTGTTGATGATTATGCTGCTGTTGTGCATACATTTGGTTATGAGATTGAATATGTCCAGTTTGTTCAGAAAATTGAGGCAGTTGTGGTAATTGTTGATGATGTACCATTTGATGTTTGTCTGAAACATTTTCATTATTCTTCGTTTCATTTCGATGTTGATATGCCGAATCATTTAAAGAAACATATTGAGATTGTGATGAACTTGGTGCTGGGTAGCTTAAGCCTGATGCCTTTTCCCTTGCATTATTTGGTATTTCGTACATATTGCGTTGAGGAAGAGATTCAGTACTAGCAGAATGTCGTAGCTTTGGTGTTTTCGGACTTTCAAATATATTACGGCTAAGATCTGCATCAAACCGTCTGGCTGACGTTATATCTTTATTTAAAGTCTTTTTAATTATTTGATAATTTAGATCTGCTTCGGATGTTTGACGATATACGTATGGATCCATAATAGTTTTGCTTTTAGATTTTGAATAGTGTGGTCGCTCTGCCGTTTTTGCTAGATTATTTTCCGATGTAGCATGCTTTATTGAATTATCAAATCGTTGAGGTGATTGTGGAACCAAATTTTCGCTAGAAGCATATTTATTTTGATATCGATCTATTTCTGGCTTTGATATTCTGTTAGAATCATTACAATCCATAAAAGACTTATTATTTGATAGTGCCTTCGGAGCATTATTATAAGAATTCACCTCACTTTTTTGAGCTGGCATATGAGTAACTAGGTGATGATTCGGATATTGACGGTGACTTTGCCCTGGATAATCTGTGTATGATTTATTGCGATTACCTGGTGATTCCGGATTTTGATAGTAGTTTTGTGTTGATATGGGTGCTACTGGATAGTATGGTATTGGACTTGATGAGTGTTTATTTGGTATCGGACTAGGTACTGTTGGACAATTAAATGGTGATGGACTTGGCGTTGGATGTGGTGATGAATATAAATATGTAGGACTTTGTCCAAGAGGTGTTTGCGGTAATGAACTTGCACCTATAGGACTTTGAGATACTCTAGTACTTTGACTACTAATGCTATGCGGCGATGCTGCTAATGATATTGGACTCTGTGACACACGACTATGGCTAGGCCAATTTTGTGGTGGATTCATTTGACCAGGATATTCGGTGGGTCTTGACTGCGTTTGAGGCAAAGGGCTTTTAATAGGCCGGTGAGTGGGTGCAGCCATACTCATAACTCCAGGTGATGGTGATTGTTGTAGATGAGGAGTATATGATCTTGTTGACGTTGGCAGTTTATTTGCTGGTAATACAGAAGACGGATGTGAAGTTTGAAAATAATTAGACATATGGCTAGATGCCTCATTATGCCGTACAGGATATATTTCTGGATGTTTTGAGTAGTTCTGTGTTCTAGTATCATTCGCGTACATTGCTGATGATGGTTCTGTATTTTGCGATAATCTATTAATAGATTTTTGGTAATAGGAAGCCGACGCGATATCTTGTCTTGGATAGTTTGGATTTTGTTTAACATGACTGTCTGGTAAAGCGGGTAAATAATTGACATGGTTAGCACTTTTTGGTATACCTTCATTTCCTCGATATAATTTCTGAATTTTCATGTGTTCCTTATCTGAGTCATGATATTGAGAATAAATATACTGTGGAAGATCTGGAGTGCGGGTACTATAATTACTAACACTAGGTTCACTTTGGTGCTTCGGCAATTCATTTGGGTTTCGATACATATTCGTTGGTTGATTATGGCTAATAGTTTGATGAACTGTTTTTTGAGAATCGTATTTCTGATTTCGTTGTTGATGTTGTTGTGGCGGTGGTTGTAATTGTGGTTGTAATCCTGTAGCAACTATGGACATAGTAACATCCTGTGATATTTGCGGAAACTCACGATAAATGGATGTTTGCTCTGATCCAGCACTATCAGCTTGAGATATATATTTATTTTTATGAATAACATGAGCAGTAGGTTCTTCCAAATTTGTATTCTCACTCTCAGATCTTTTAATTGTGCTATCAGTTTTATTTTGCTGCTTTTTGCTGCTAAAATCCGGCGCCTTAACATATAGATCGTTGTAATGGGTTCGTGGTGTTTCATTTTTCGGATTTTGTAATGGTGGATTTTTCAACTGCAAATCACTTATATAGTTGTATTTCTTACTAATTTCTGCAAAATTACTTGGGTTTACTGAATTCGCTGGTGGTTTTGCATACAAGTCAATTGGCTTCTCGTAAGCTTTCGTAAAATCTGGATTTGAAATATGTAAATCAGATGATTTTGATATTTTACTAAAATCGGGCGGCTTCATTCTTAAGGGACTTAAGTCCCGTATACTTGGAGTGTGTTGTTTTGAAAAATCTGGATGACTTACATACAAGCTATTAGTTCGATGTATTTTATTTTCATGTATATTTCTGTTTATGTCTATACTTGATGATTGTGATGATTGAATATATTCAGAACCAGTCGTTTGTGGTATATCAGATTTTGAATTACTACTTGGTAGTACAATTATATTTCTAGTATTATTTGTGTCAGTGCTGTTACCACTTTGGTGTCTACTTGCATCCTGTCGCACTATTTTAAATTTGTTTTCATCATAATTGGAATGTTTTTGCACATTGTTCATAATAATACTACTACTACTGCTGTTACTACTACATCTACTACTACTAGTTATTGAGCACATTTTGTCATGATTTTCATATTGCAAACTCTTCTTATCATTACTAGTTTCTAATACATCACAGCTGTTAGTCTCATTTAATTTATTATTAAGTTGATAATTATTGGTGGTATCTCTGTTTTGATAACGATTTAATGTGTGATAATTTTGTTCATATTTTCGTTCATCAAGTTTAATGTTGTTTTGCTGTGTGAAAAAATTACTACTACTGGCTGCACCTTGTCTGCTATTTGTTTGATCGGGTCGATTTATTATTATTGGTACAATATCGCTATTTTTACCGATGGCAGTTCCTTTATCATTAATATTTGATTCTGCTGGTAAAGTATCAACTATGGATAATCCAAGTGATTTTTTATATTGATCAATGAAACTTGTTGTAGCGGATCCAAAACGTGGACTTGAACTTACAATAGAACTATTGTCAAATGGAAAGGAATTGCTGCGATTTTTTGTTGAAATTAATTTTTTATCATTATCGTTGCCATTACTATTAATCGTACCGCTATTTGTTGGTACATTACTTCCATATTCAGCCTTATTATCATTTAAATTTGTAGCACCAGTATTATTTTGTTTCGGAAATTTATTTGTTCGTATACTGTTATCGATGACATTAATATTTGCCTTAGAAAAAATATTTTGATTACTTGTAATATCAGCTGGAAGCGGTGTCGTCTTTAAACTATCGATTTGATCGTTAGAACTATTATTTTTATTGTTCATAATGTTTTTATTATAATTATTTGTGTTACTAGTTGTAGCATTTGTATTATTATTATTATTACCATTCGATTCGTTATCATGACAATAATTTCTATCAATTTTTGCACCATCTGATGAAGTTATAATTGTATTTAATTTATTCGCTTCTAAAATATCACTGCTATCACATTTTTCGGTATTATTAATATTAATATTTGTTACACATTCATTTATCTCGCTAACTACTAACTTCGAATTTACTATATTTTCCGTTTTTAAACTTTCATTTTTTGTATTTTGCACAGTGTCAACACTTTTATTATTATTGATATAACAAGAATTAATACTTTCACTTATGTCTACATTATTTGTGATTGTGGTTGTTCTTGATATTGATGATGTTGATGATGTTGATGATGTTGATGATGATGATGTTGACGATAATGATGTTATTGTGGTCGTTACAGTTGCTGTAGTTTCTAGTTTTGTTTCTGATGATTGTTTTACATTAGATGATGAGCTTGATGATGTTATACTTGAATTTACATCAATATGTTGATCATCATTTAAACAACAAACATTCTCTTTTGATATTTCTTCAGTTGTAAAATCATTATTTACAAATGTTTCCGTTGATGATGATGGTAACTGTTCTTTATCCTTATCGATTTCATTTTCTGCTTTGCATGATGCATTTTTGATGAAATCACTTTTAATAGATTCTTGATGCTCTTGCTGAATATAATCTGATGGTGGTGATGAAATATGTGGCGATGATGATGGTTGTGTTACTTCTGTTCTATCCGGCTGAATTTTATTATCTTGTTGTGTAATATTTGACTGAACTATTGGTTCGATTTCTTGATGTTGTGATATTGGTGGTTGAAAATTAACGTGATATTGCAAATGATTATCAGGATGGGTTACGTCCATTTCTTGATTAGCAGTATGTTGTCCCTGCAAAGAAATATAATATTAATAATATATCACAAAATATTTCCAATAATAATCTTAAATTACATTTATACTTTAAAACTTTGTGTACGATAACAAATAATCAACAAATTTAACAAAAAAAAAAAAAGAATTTTATTTTATTCCAAAATAAAAGCTAAAATTTATGAGATATAATATTATAATGTAATGTGTACAATGTAAAATAAACCAATATAAGAAAATAAAGCGGTTTGACACGACTAATTCTGACTCGATTGTCTTTTTTTTTCTCTATTTGCAGCTTATATATATAATTATATATATTTCATGTGAATTTTCACGTGGGTTCTCTTGTCAACAAATGTATAATATTATTAAACAACACACCAGAAATATAGCAATGACATAATTTATTTAAAAAAAAAATTAAAATTTAAACCATCTCTTACAAATAAATTACCATCCGAAAACCACCCTAACCCATCAGTAATTACCTACGTCCTACATGATGCTCTACAAAGTCTACAAAAGTACAATAAGAAAAAAAGAAACAAAAATTTTTTTTTTTTTTTTTTTCTTTTACAACAAACAGCGCATTATTTATTTGAAACACAAAAGTTAAATGTAAATCGGGTTTTTGACCTTGCTATATACACAAGCCATGATAAAAAAAAAGAAAAAACAAAAAAACACTTCAGCACAGCATCTGAAATGTAAGTAAGTAATATGTATCTATATGTATATAGAATTTGAAGAGATATGTAGATTGTTAGGTAGGTCTTTTTTTTATATTTTAATGCTATTCAACATCTATAATAAGTATAAGTATATATATAAAATAAAATTCACTAAGAAATATTAATAATAAGAAAATGCTATCAACTAACTTATTATTATTATTACTATCATTATTATATGCGCATGTTATATGAATAAATATAATTTTTGTGATGTATATTCAATTTAATTCAATATATGTAAATATATTATGTACAGAATTTTGTTGATATACATTTTTTTGATTTTGTTTTCGTTTTTTGTGGTATATAAATATTTAAGTAGTGGAAAATATATATTGTATGTGTGAACCAATGATGCAGCCATTAACATATATGGATATTGGACTACACATAGAGTGCATATAAGACACGAGGTATTATAAAATCCGCGGCAAATATATATATACCCGCTTCGCATATTTACTTAGAATTCATACATCCATACAACGCACCACCGATACACTTATTTCGTCATGTTTATTATTATTATTATTTATATATATATATAATATAATATTACTTCTATCTTTATTATTATTATTCTTCATTCTTTGGTCAAGGTCGACAATCGTACAAATTGCGCGAATACGAATTATATTTATTCTACAAAAGATTCTTTTTATTATAATATATGTACTTATTATGCGAGTTATTATGTATATATATTTATAATAGTTATAACTAAAAATTTTTTTTTTTTTTTTGTCGCATTTTATATCTACTTCTGTCACACAGGTAGGTAAAAAGGCTATAAGTGCCTATATATAAATATAGAAAATATTGTTTTGGATGTCATGCATTTCGTTTGCATTCAAACTATACATTTGAGTTCGTTTGTTTTTTTTTTTAAATATTATTTATTCCTTTTTTTATAAACTCACCGCAAAATTGCATGCTTTAGAAGCATTTCATTCATATATATAATAAATAATTATACCGCGGCGATAAACGAATTGTGAATTGATTGATTTGAAATTTAAAAACGATTTACCAATCAACAATGCACAATATATATTATAATAGCTTTTTATAGAATGTGTGTGCATTTTTATTTATCCAATTACTTAAATATTATTGGAAAGAAAAAAAGAAGAAAGAATGAAAATTATAAATATATGATTTTATTGTGCAATACATTTATTTATGGGTGATATTTAATTGGTCTGTGAAAAAATCAAAATGTTCAATGAAAACAACATTAATTCAGCGACAGAAATATATGATTTTCTTCACAAAGAGACAAAATGTTAGTAAAGACGTTAAGAAGGAAATGTTTCAAAACTGTCTTGCAACAATTTTGCATGCTCGTAAAGATTTATGAACTTACTGCAAGTATATCAGAAGATATTTCAAATTTCCTTTTGAGCCAGATCAAGTTAACGCTGATGAATTTTATATTTGTTTAAATATTAAATCTTGAAAATTGAATCTATCTGTGTAGTTTTAAATCCTATTAGAGGCTAGCCCTAGCGGGTCTAATCATGCTATCAATAAAAATAATAATGAAATAGTCAATAAATAGCAAATTTAACTTCTTCGCTGACCAATTTAAATGTTATTGCTGACCATTTTCCATTTTTTCACTGACCGTTTTTGAATTATTAAAATACCAAATAATTTTTTCCCCTTGTTTATTAAAAGTGAATAAATATACGTCTGATTCTGGTACAATTTAATTTACTTCTCAAATTTCATTCGTTTAAGCAGCGATAAATATTGATTTTGTTTTCCATTATATTGAATGTTTTCAGTACCCTATTGTGAACACATTTATATCGGGTTTTTGGTTTCGGAATATCCCCATTGGTAATGAGGTATTTCCACCAGAATATATATGTTTAAGTCTGTTTGGGATAATATGACAAATAGAAAAATTCTGAACTAAAATTGTTTCTCCAAATTACTGTGTCGATATTGCTTCATAATAAGCAATTGTGATAGTTGAACGTAATTTTTTATATTAAATTTACTGGTTATGAAAAAACGAGTGTTTAGTCAAAATCAAATAACTATACATACTTCCCCCATATAATACCTTTACTGTTATCTTTTTTGCGATTGTTATTTGAGGTCACATCACAACCGATATATAAATAAAAAAAATTGTGCTATTTATAGTTTTATACTTAATTTTTAATAATGAACATTTCATGAATAGTTTTTTTTTTTTTTTACTATTTATATTTTTAATTGTATCTAGGTAGAATTTTATACTTTGTCGAAAGCCACAAAAAAAAAATGTGGTTGTAGAATGTGATTTGTGTAAAATAAGCATTTCCTATTTCTTGTGCCCAATTTTCTTTAAAATGTTTTCAAAAATCCAAGTGCCTTTTTTCAGGTGGTCTCCCACAACAACAATAACAACAACAAAATCAGCGTCAACGTTTAGCGGTAATATTTCAACGACACTAGCGCTCGAACCCTGCAAAAAAAAACGTTTCTGCGAAGTAGAAGTAGAAAATCAACGCGGACTGTCCCAGCCTTAAGAGGCCTATGTAGCCGTAAAATCTTTCGCGTGTGATGTTGCCAATTTTTTATTTTTTCACTAACTTGTGTCATTTCACATTATTTCAATTATTTCAACACAGCCTATAAGTGTCAAAAGTAAATCTGTAAATTAAGCAACGTCGCATAATAGACCTTTCATTTTTTTTCGTGTAATTTCAATGTACTTTTTTGTTTGTTTTCAATTATATCTCGCATAAATAAAAAAAAATCAAAAATGTAATTCCTACATACACGAGACACATAAATATAAAGAAAATATTGTGCATAAAAAAGAATTTAAAAAAAAGTTGTTTTGTAGGAAGAAAATCGGGTACCGCGGATTGGTTTTAAAACTAAATTATAGCCTATTTAAAGGCAAAAATCAAAATTCTAATTCCTACACACACGAGAAAAAAGATGCGTCTTCTTAACCTAAATGCTATATACGCACTTCATAGTATTTTCTTTATTTTTATCTCAAGATGATGAAAATATTATCTCTTTATTTAATCATAAAAGCATAAGAAGTAAAATACAAATCAGATGTGACTTTCTCAGTCAGCATGAGAGAAACCAAAGGATTGAAATATTTTCTACAAGCAATATTTTTGAAGTTATAAATGGAATAAACAGAATTCCACAAATACCGATGCATTTGATTTCGTAAAATTTCTTTCATAGAAATAATAACAAAGAAATTTAATGCAAATAAAGGTTTTTTTTTTCACCAAATACATTTTTTTTTTTTTAAATATGTTACAAAGAAATAATAATAAAAAAAAATTTGATGAAATAACGTGGAAAAGTATCATCAATTTATATTTATACAATTTCTATATTATATGTATTTATAATGCCAAAAAATGTCATTTTCAATAAGAAAACGAAAATAAAAAAAAAAAATTGAAAACGACAAAAAGCATTGACACTGAGAAGTTCATTGATTTTCTTTTATATTTGCGGAGGTATAAAGATAGCTAGCTATAGGTAGCTCTTACCTATATATATGTATAATCTACATAAAAAGTTCTATATCAACAGCAATATAAATAAAAAATAAAAAAAATATAAACACATTATAATATTTTTTTTCATTTAAGCGTATTGAACGTCAAATACACACATTCATTTCGTCTCGTTTATATACATCAAATTCATTTAGTATATAAACAGAGAGATATCTAACTCCCGATATAAAATATATACGTGTGCATATAGAAATATAACGTTTAAATAACAATAATCATGTGCCATAATTATAATACTACAATCTACATGTTCGAATATAATATGTTTGTTGTTGTTGTTGTTGTTGTTGTTGTTGGATGGAGCGAAGCGTATGGTGTTATATGCTACATATATATGCAATGCTTTCATATATATATAATGAGCAAATACAAGGCAAGGAGGGTATAAGAGAGCCGTCTTTTACCGATTTGCGTAGTTTGTACATAAATGTGTACAATACAATATAATAATAAATCATGCGGTACATTTTCATAAAATGCGTCCTCGGGTGGTTGTTAGGGGGGATTGACCGAGCTTTTGCAAATTAATAAATTGGTTGAAAATATATGAACGAAATGCAAAATGCATATATAGATTATATTTGTTAGGCTACTAATATTATATACTATAGCCATAATAAATAAATTAATATTACATGAATTACTTGAACTACACAAACACTTTTCCAATTTCAGCACCTTTACATTAAATGAGAAAATATTTTATATACATTTTTTACTATTCTGCACGAATTCATCACATTTTGATAAAGGTACAAAAGATAAAAAAGAACAATACTTAAGTAAATAATTTGTTTGAATTAACCAAATGAGCAGTTTGAATATATCCAGATTTGCGTATTCTGTTTCGTTCTGTTTACAATCAATTTATTTTTAAATGATAAAAAAAAAAACGATACAATTCAGTTGTCAAAATAATTCAGTATAAGTAAATCGGTAACCAGATCACCTTGATAGCATCCACTATATATCTGATGGATCAAGGTGATTCGATTAGAAAGGAGTACGTTCAGTTTCAAATGATCTAGAGCTAGGCACTGATTAGTGAAAATAAATGACAATTACTAAATTGAATGGTAAATTATCGTTTATGTATACATCGCTAGCACGTTTGACACTTGACACCTAAATATAACCTAAAACGTGTCTTTGGTACCAATATTGCATACA
>JAABKK020012463.1:0-22135 GCA_011634745.2 Catotricha subobsoleta
GAAAAACGATACTATTTTCTCCAAATTATCATCGACGATTGCAAAACGCCCTCAAAATAAAGTAGCGACCAAAAAAACATTATGCATGTATGGGTACAGTATTCCAGTAGCAATATATATTGACCTGGCTTGATTAATTTTTAAAAGAAATAAAAAAATTATAATATAACATTAACATTTAGTAAATACGAAGCGAAAGAATAACTGTTAAATAATTGGACGCACGAAATCAATTAATGATGATTTAAATAAATCAAAGGATGAGTCAAAGATATCGGCATGTGCAAACGCAGCATTAAAAGCATTAAACAATCTTTGAAACCTATTGGGTCCACATGTTGATTGACATTAATTCTTCCAAAAAAAATTAATCTTGTTCATCATGTCGCGTTTTGATACCAACCTTCGGACAAACGTAAATATATTTTTAAAGAAAAAATCGTTTTTTTTTTTGGTTTAATAATAATAAATTAATAGTTAATCAATTTGGCCGCAACTTATAAAAAAAATGGGGGACTCTTGTGATATAGTGGACCTGTCGTGTTTTGATCCCTACCTTTGTATTTGGAAATTAATTGTCCTGACAATTTTTAGAAATTAATTATACTAAAAAAAAAATATCGGTTGAAAACGTAGAAAAAACTGCATTCATAGTTTAAAAAAAATGGACATATGGACTGTTCATAAATGACGTCCAGGATTTTTTTTGACCCACCCCCACCCTTTGCCTATTTTTATCCGTTTCACGATTAGGCCCTCTCCCTCTATTAACGTGGACGTCATTTATGGAGGTCTTTTATCGCGTTTTGATACTGACTTATTCCTCTTTAAGTAATAAATTACTTGAGATTTTGATTAGTTGTGGTAAGCAATCTTAATATTAATGTAATTGATACGAAACAATATATGTATATTGAAAATTGCCTTAATTAAAATTTAATCAAAATACTGTTGTTCTTTGATGGCATGCTTAGATTTTGTTGTTTTTGTTTGCATCTAATTTGATGAATTTTTTATTGTTTATATTATTTTAATTATTATTAATTTCTTATATAAATTAAATATCGACAGTACATTTTTCGATCAAACAAAATAAATAGTTCTTATAATACCAATAACCCGTATGTGTGTGGAACTGCCTGATTCCTGTTCTGTTACTCGTTCGGTTTATTACATATTTTTGTTTTTCCTATATTTTCTTCTTCTTTTTTTTTTTCTTTTTCTCTTCTGATACATAAAGTAATAACTAATATAATACAAAATTGCGGAAAATTATCACGTATACACTATACTAACACGAATATTTTTCCTTATGAAATTCCATTTAATATTATTTATATGAAAGGAAAGCCCTTAAACGTATTATACGAGGTTATTGCTATATCACGAAGATAAATAATAGGAAATCTAATAAATCTCATATCTACCTCTATTTCGCTAGACTCCTTCTACGTAGAAAAATATATAATCGATAAGAAGTAGGTACGTTACATGAAACAAAAGTGGTTTTGTTTTTATTTATTTTTATTATTTTCTTAAACAAAAATTGTATTTCTAAGACCACAAATAAAAACAAAAACAAAAAAACTGAAGAAACCTCTTTAAAAGTAAATGTTTTCTAGATAAATATAATAATTAATTTAAAAAAACTATTATATTACATTATATAATGATAGAAATTTAATTTGCTTGTTTTATTTATTTATTTATATCTTTTTAAGTTATTAAACGTAAATATAATGATAAATTCTTGAGAAATATAAGAAAATGGAAAATATTATTCATTGTTTATAATATTTTACAATAACTGTGGTATTTAAAAAAATCACAAATGTCATTTAATGGAATTTATTAAACATTGATTGGACTCAATAATGAAAAATGAATATTGAACAAGAAATTGAGTTATTTTCATATTTATTTATAAATTTCAATAAGAAGTATAAATGCTTATATTGCAAATATACAGAAAAACGCTAATAATTTGAATAAATCATGAAATAAAATAAAATCCAAATGATTGAATGTTGAGACAGCATTTTATTAAATATTCCTTGAGAACAATTGAGAGAGTTGCAATTGAATATTGCAGACGAAAATTTAAAAGCATTCCGAAAGGATTTTTTTTTTCTATAAGTATTACCAATCTGGACAGAATTCGCGTAGTAGTTATGTATATATATAGTTTAGCTATTTATTATTATTATTCGATTCACTACTATGCGTTTATAAAATTATATTATAAATTATCTCGTTTCATAATAACTGAATAAATTTCATATTTGAAAATATTTTTGGTGCAGCATAATTAACCGACAAGTGGAGTATCTGTTTTAAGTGTATAAATTAGGTTTATTAAGATAAAGTTGGTGTTGGTTGTAAGTATTAACATAGTACAATAACTATAAGTAGGTGAGCTCACAGATGTAAAATATATATAGTTAGACATCTAGTTCTAGTGTCAGGGTCCCCAGCCGGAACTTAGTCGCAGGATCGGCTGGAGTGGGGCGGGATTAGTGGCGCTTCGCTAGTGTAGTCGATACCGCTCATCTTCGGAGTTCCGGCTCGAGCCGATACTCTGTGGGGTAAATTTTAATTTAGAGCAGGGTCTCCAGCCGGAACTGCCCAACCGGAACTTCAGGTCCCCAGCCAGAACATACTCAGCCGGACCGGCCGGAGATGGATGGGATTAGTGACGCTCCGCTAATCGTTTTTCTGAAACCAAACAGTTGTACAAAACAAAAATATTGAATTTTTAAATTGATATTTATTCAAAATTAATCAAAAAAATTCTGCAGGTACTGTTAAGACTTACCTCCTAAAATATTATATCTTTTTCACCGATATTACCATAAGAGATAATCTTATAAGAATATAAATCTGAATCCATCATTGGGTTACGTGTACATGCATAATAAATAAATACTTAATTGATTTTTTATTTCTTTGTATATTTATCTAAAATGTCTTGTTTAAATGTTGTTTAATTATAATAGGTACAATATTATTCGTCAATAGATCATCATATTATATTTTAATTCTTAACGATAAATTCTATTAAAATAACTTTAAAAGAAATATACTTAAAATTAATCTACTGTGCACTTTTTTTTTCTCATAACCGTATTTATCGAACCGTATGTTCTTTTATTTATTTAACGACAAGTTATTCCTACTATACGTTGAGTTTATTGCATTGATGATCGCAGTGTTTTTATTCCAGACAGGAACCGTTCAGTTGAGCGTATGATCGTAGTCCAATTGACCGAGAGTAGAATATGTCTGTCGATGACCTCGTTTACATCAGCTGTCTTACGTTAACGTCTTCGGGTTCATTGTCTTCACATCTATATCGGCAAGTTGTATTTGTCGTACTCGAACAGAATCTCCTATATGAATGTTCTCGTAAAAATCAGCAAAGACTATATGAAACTCGTACAGAAAACTCGTACACAAAAACCTTTATTCTTATTATTTTTATTAAATAATTCATTTCCTTCTTTAAAATTATTTAATTTCATGATTAATTAATTAAATAAACTATTTTTTTTTTAATTTCAACCTCGGAATTGCTAACTTCGAGCAATCTCGCTTCGATATCGGAGCTAATATCATGCGCTTTCCTGACATTAATTTTTAACATTATTTTCGATATCGTTGGTGAGCTAAAATTCAATGAACTTAAAGCGATATCGAAATCGATATAATATTTTTCATATTTGTGATATCGAAATCGAGATTAAATATATATCATATCGATATCATTTTCTAATATCGCGGATCCTATCGAAGACGATATCGAATATACATAAATTTCGATATGATTTTCCGATATCAACATCTCACATAAGTCGATTTCGATTCATTTAACCGCCATTAGCATCCCAAACCATACCACGGTATGATGAATTTGACAGGACTTGGTATGTTGTGGTATGCTATATGCGGTTAGATGAATCGAAATCAAGCGGTTAGCTAGAACATTTTTGTACATGGCTAATAATATTATTTTATTACTTTTAATACTTTTTATTATTTTTACATACTATCATATGATTATTATTTTTCTTTGTTTATGAAATTAATAGTCGCAAAAATGAAGTTCTGTACCAATCTAATTGGTAGCTTGTTTTATGTAACTATTGTAGTGTACCTGAGTACTTTTTTGAATAATTTTGAATAAATATTAATTTTAAAATTCAATACTTTCGTTTTGTACAAACTGTTTGGTTACAGAAGAACGATTAGTGGAGCGCCACTAATCCCATTCCCCTTCGGCCGGTCCGGCTGAGTAAGTTCCGGCTGGGGACCCTGCTCTAAATTAAAATTTACCCCACAGATTATCGGCTCGAGCCGGAACTTCAAAGATGGGCGGTATTGGCTATACTAGCAAAGCGCCACTAATACCGCCCCACTCCAGCCGGTCCTGCGACTAAGTTCCGGCTGGGGACCCTGACACCTAGTTCTAGTATATATCTGTGATTAGAATGTATATACTTATACCGTATGTATACCATCAATACCATAGAAATGTGCGTGCTATTATCAATAAGTGTACAAAAAAAAAAATTAATAAATAAAGAAGATAAAGTTAATATTATTCGGTGTTTATTTATTTTAATTTTGCGCAATTTGTATATTTGTATACATGGAGGATCAGAATCGGGCCCGTAGAAAATTAAACAAAATAAATCTAGTTTTATATGTTTAGAAAACTGTTGTTTTATATACGTGGACATTTTCTACGAGTTTTATACAAGTTTTTTACGTGGTTTTTTCCGCGCGAATTACAAAGAAATGTGACAAATTGTCGTTTTCAGTTTATTATTTTGCAGTTTATTTTTACAGTTCTTAATTCTTTGCGTCTGTTAAGTACGCATTATATACATTTTTACGTTTAAACATTTTCTACGCGTCATGACCAACCCATTTGAGGATTGTTGATTTACAGTAATTAGTGCTATATAATTTATTTTTGTCTATAAAATCTGTGTACAAGCGAATCCTTTAAAGATACATATACATATCTGTAACGGTTTAATAAACCTGTAAATATCTTCATTACAATCTAAGAAAATATACATAATTATTGCTCTATCCCTTTTTTTGTGTATAAATGTAATATTATCTATATTTTGGAACTTGGTATAAAAAAAATACATTCCTACTTACCTCCATGCTTAGAATAGAAGCATTCACGTATAAAAAAAGAAAAGAATATTGTATATGTTATGTTTATACACCATAATATATAATATCTTATAATCTATACATATATATAAAAGATACAAATAGCTGTATAAAATACAAGTAGAGGTAGAGAGTGCAAAGTATGTAGGTTCTTATATATAGTATATATATTTGTTTAATACAAAAACATGAAATGCCCTTTATAAAAAAGCAATTTTCCTCCTTTTTACACTTTTTTTTTTCTTCTTTTATGGCCATGATCTTTGTTATTTAAGATAAGTGCCAAACATAACATTTTTTTCCCTCTCCCGTACCAATGTACCATATACATGGCCATCGTATAATATAAAAATTTTATGTTTGCACTCAAAAGACGCAAATTTTTGCGCCGTCCCTCCTTCGTTCTTACAATATCCTTCTAGGGTGAGTGATTTTTTTCTTGAATTCTTTTTTTTAATTGCTTCTCTTATAATATTTTGTTTATTTTTTCTTGTTTTCATATTATTATTTTATTTTTTCTTTACCTGATTTAAAAATCAGTCATTATTTCACAACATTTCCAATAATTTTAATGAACATTAGTACTATGTATTATTTTTCTTCTTGGTATTTTTGTAAATCGTTATAGGCCTTAAACATAATAAGATATTAAATTAAACGAATTCACAGTAAATGGAATGGTTTATATACATATATTTTAAATCGCAGATTTAACTGAAAGTTTAGATGCCATAATGGACAAGAAAAAACACAATTGAGATTATTGTAGTATAAGCATGGAAATTATTCAAGTTTAAAATGCAATATTTTCTTTTCTTTATACTTATTGGGTTGTGAAAAAAATGTATGGCAGTAAAACCACAAAATATCAGGCTTTTTGTAAATTTTTGTGGTTTTTCGGCAACAAAAAAAAAACTGAACTGTAACAACAAATGTAGTAAATAAATAACAGGCGAATACATTTTTAGTCGCTGTTTGTTGTTTACAACATTATTGTCTCAAAACTATATACAGTCTTATGTTGTATGTTATTATGGTAAGTAATGGTTGATAATTCGAGGTGAGTTGATATTATATATTGTATATGTATATTGCGAAAACAGTAAATAAAATCGAAACGAAAAAACCAAAACACAAAAAGTTTCATCCAGTTTTGAGGAAATGTCTGGCTTTTTCCGTAGTCTTGGATCTGTAAAGTAATTTATTAACAAAAACAATATTTCATTTGATTATTTATTTATTTACGGTGATTTTATAACATATTTATTGATTTCTTAAAGTTTAATATCAATTTGAAGTTACACATATACGATGACAAAACGAAAATTAATTAAAAAATAACCTAAAAATATCTTATAATTATTATAGAACTGATAACGATGTCTGAACAGATCAAAATGTACGTAATTTCTACCTGACTCATGGTCACCAAAAACGAAAACGCCTAAGATTTGTTTGTTTTTCATTTTTTTTAAATATATGTATTATAATTTAATTTTCTCAATTAAATTTAAAAGTGGTAAAAATAATTATATTAATATTTTACAAAATAGAATAAATAACTGTCTATAGTTTATATATACTATATTATATTATAAAATACTCTAAAGTATTACTAAAACTATAAGTTATTTTAAAATCTAAACATCATTGTTAAACTAAAACCCTAAAACTAAGACCTTAATTATGTATTTTCAAAGGCAATATTATCTATGCCATTAACTTTATGTATTGTCGATGCGGAAGAAGATTCTTCATTAGTTTGCTGACTTGCACGTTCTTGGGATATCCAATTTGGCGATGACTTAAATAGTGCCGATCCTTTCTATAAATTACATAAAATACATAATAGATATATAATTAATTATATAGATATATATATATATATATGTGCATATATAGATTATTACAAATGTTATTATACTAAAATGGATTTTCTCTTCATGCAATAACAAGATATAATAAAACGAAACAAAATACAAGAAAGGGTTTTTGAAGTTATAACTTAAAATATGTTTATGTAATAAATATGTATGCGCAAATTATATAATATTTTACACAGATAATATTTAACTAAGGGAAATTTATTAATAATATAATATTATGTATAGTCTGTATTAGATTACATATATTATTTAATGTTATGGCTTGTGTTGTATCATTGACAGTTGAATTATAAATTTAATTGTAAATATATAGTTTATGGTATTTAAGAGTGGTGATTAGATTTTTTAATTGGATTAATTTGACTTAATTTTAATGACGCAAAATCGAATGTTTTAACTGGTGCCTATAATATTTTCGGACTTAACTAGAACAGAAATATAAACCACAATTTGTTTGTTTGTTGTTTTTTTTTTGTTTTTAATTTGCGGTGTGAACAAAATTTCTGTGATAAGTTATCGCGTCGGATAATCGTGGAAAATGTTATTTGAATTCAGCTGCTTTTTCTATTTTTACTTTATTCGTACGAGCATGTATGACGTATATCAATTTTTGCACATAATTATTAAATAAATATTCTGGCATTTTACGAACACGATGTAAATATATCAATTATATATTTTTATAATTATAAGGATGTCACGTTTTCAAAAAAATGAAAAACCCCTTATATTAAGAAATTTAACTCTTAACAAATTTTGTTTTAATCACCACATCCATATGGAAGTATTTTCCCAGCTTCACATTTTGATTTTAAATTTTAATGAGATAAAATAAATAAAATTGTAAAGTTTATATAGTTCAAGTTATATCTCATGACAATCTATCAAATAACCGCATACATCTCTGTATGTGTGTGACCTATCTCTGCTATATATTTTGTGTACGTGAAAATGTAAAGTGTATCTTCACACCAATTGTCATCATTTCGAATTTACTAAAATAAATAACATGTCTGCATACTCACCGGTCCTTTAATTAAACGATACACTAGGAAAATAACAAACGGAACTAAAGTGGATGTTCCCATTAACCATCCCAATGCATCAGCCCAATAAGGGAATATGTAGTCACCAAACTCTGTTGGTCCAATGTCCGTCATTACAAATACAAACAGACCCTGTATATGAAAAATAAAAATTATATAGAGTTGGAGATACTCACACAAACAAGTTAATTATAATTTATTAAAACCATTAAAACGGACAATATAATTTACACAGGATGTTATATAAAACGAAAACCACTCGTGCACCGTAAAATATTTTATATGTGTCATATATAAAATTATACATATATAGATATATTACATGAGATCGAGCAATTTACCCATATGAAGGAGTATGCACCGTTACAATAACATCCAATGCTAAACAATGTAATATATTTTATGAGAAATAAATTTAATAACTAACCATTGAGGTAACCGGTGTCAATATAACCCAAACCAACCACCAATAACCGCGGACAACTCCTGTAAGTTTTATTCCCATTTCAGATAAGTTATCAAATGTGCGCTGTATTCCATAAACCCATGATATAACCACTACCTAAAAACATATGACAAACATAAAATTAATAAATATCTTTTAGTATTTTCTTCTCTCTCTATTTATATTTTATTTATTTTCTTGGATGTATGTACATTGCCCCCGAAAATAAAATATATTTATATATTCTGCTGCCTAAAGCAATAAAATATAATTTAATTAATCTTACCTCAGCCATGCCAAGTAATAAAATCGCCCAGGAAGCTGTATGCCAATCCATTAATGTAAATAAGAATACACCGCCATTGCAAACCATTGGTAAACCAGCTAAAAAGCAGCATAGACATGTACCGGCTGTTACCTGCAAAAACAAATCATTACCATAAAGTATTGAAAAATAAGAATTGTTGGCATACAAATGGATACCATCTTTGATGAATATATTTATATTAATATTATTTTTATTTTTATTATTATTATTATTATTATTATTATTATTATTATTATTATTATTATTATTATTTTTGTTAAACCTTTATCTTATGACTGGTTTCAACGATCATCATGAGTTTTATTTAGCTTATGAATAAAAAGTAAAAACTGTAATAAATTTAATTCAGATAAAATACTCTGACTATAATCTAATAAAAAGCAATTGGATGAATTCTTGAATTCACGTATAATTCCTATGTATGGATGTGATTACAATTTACTTGGTGAATCTTTTCTGCCATATTTTATTTTACAACAATGAAAAAAAGTAAAATGAATGTAGCATAAAGAGAAAATAATGTAACATACGTGTCTCTTCAAGGCAATAAATTTCATTTTAAGTAACATATTTTCATTACTTTTTAATTCAAAATTTGGAGTATCTCACAAGTAATAATTACGCTATCTCTGCGATCAAAAAAAAAAGACTAGATTTTAATTTTCAATACACAAACCTTCCAATGATGATCTCTTAGATGTGGCCAACGATCTATAACTGATGTACATATAGCTTCAATACCACCAAATTGTGAGCCCATGCCAAGTATAAACATCATAAAAAAGAATAATATTGCCCATAAATGTGGCATTGGCATAAGCAAGACTGCTTCTGGATATGCAATAAAGGCTAAATTTGGATAAACATAGATTATATTTATTATATTAGTGTATACGCAAAAACCATAAAAAAAAAATAACAAATGAATGCTGCACAATATCAAATCTCATTAATATTAATTTTCCATTGTGCGATTCATTGGAAAAATAAATAAGGCATTAAAAATAGGCTACCTAAGCCAGGACCTCTTCGCACAACATCCGCTACGGGCATATCAAGATTATGTGCCATAAAACCCATTATCGAAAATACAGCAAAACCAGCAAATATAGCCGTAAAAACATTTGTGAAGGATACAATCACAGTATCTGTGTGACAGTTATTTTTAAACTAAAATATCAAGAAACAGTTTAATGGTCAGTTGTTATTTATCTGATTTTTACGTTTTAATGTCTTAAAAATATTTGAATTGGTTATACTCACTCGATTGTACGATGAAAAACTGACAAGTGAACCAGTCGATAAACCGAAAGAATAAAATATCTGTGATGCGGCATCACCCCATACACCTGGTTTTGTTAAGCTTGACCATTCAGGAGTTACTATAAATAATAAACATAAAGAAAAATATATTTTTCTTACATCACACAAGTTTAAGTATATTCTATATATTATAGATGATTTTATAATCGTAAATTTCAAACGAAGAATATATAAGATTATTTCGTTTATCGAAAGAGTAATGGTTTTTTCTCTTCGCTATATTCATTAAAAAAATTCTTTGAGAATTTTGTTTTATGTTATCAAGCCATTAATTCATTTTAAATTTTCTGACTGGAAATAAATCCAATTAACAATTATTAAATGTTTAAATGACAAACATAAATGGGACAATTTCTGAAATGGAATTTATAATTTTTTAAAGAAACCATTTTATAATAGTTATTTAAAATTCATTTTAAAACTGACATTTTTAAATATGTATGTTTTCAAGAATTTTAAAATGACATAAAAAAATTTTAATTAACCATCTATAAATGATTTCTTTACCGAATGATAAATGAAATGAATTTTCTTTTTTGTTTGGGAAAATTAGAAAAATGTATAAGATTTATAATTTATTTCATGTTTTTTGAGAATTCAAATTTTAGCATTAATCAACATAAAAATTATCCGTTTCCTAACATAAAATTCGGTAGGTAGTATTTGTAACAATATGTAAATAACGTTATATAATTTCTGAATTTTAACAGGTATTTATTTGTAAAAAGTAACATTTAAATAAAAATGATAAAATAATATTATAATAACTTACTATAGAAAGAAATACCATAACCAGCACCCGGCAATGTTACACCACGAATCTAAAATATTTCTATAAATTAAATCATAATATTATGCTTATCGTATTTCAAAAGAAAATTTATGTGAAACAGCTATTAATTTATGTAATATATCTTGTATGTGTTATTTGAATAAAAATGAAAAAAAAAAATTATTAAATACCAATAACGACGTTAATATAACGTATGGAAATAGTGCTGTGAAATAAACAACTTTTCCAGCACTTTTAATTCCCTTCATTAAACAGAAAAATGCTATTATCCATCCCAGTGCGAGACATAAAACTAATTGCCATCTTGGATATCCCCAATTGCTCCATGTTGCATCACCAATACCCAGCACGTTTTGACTGCGTGGAAAATTATTATTTTTAATATCCCAATAAATATATATTTTTTGGGTTTTAGAAATATGTATCAAGTGAAGAAAAAAAAAAAAAAAAAGAAGTGAAATGAAGAAAAAATGAAATAAGAAAAAAAAAATTGAGAAGGGTCGTTGCTTTACTTTATGGTACCAAACCGCAGACGAACATTATAAATATTATATTATTATTTTTAGTTTTCTAAGAAATTTACCTGCTGAATTTTCTATATATATTCTATATTTTTATCTAATCCTTATCATAAAACAGGCCACGTTTTAGTAATATTTTCTTTTATATAAAAACCTGCATGTTTTATTAAAGATAATAAATCAGCCTAAAGACATATGCTGTATAAATAGTGTAAATTTCACCTGCGTATACAGAATTTGGTTTTTCGGGAAAATGTTATGAGAAACGCTTATATAAATTGATATGCATATATTTTATATGTATGTTATATAATATAGTAATATATATTTAAAACGAATAAATATATAACATAAAATAAAAGCCTCTCTGTCTCTCTCCCACTGCTTCAATATCCACTCAATAAGAGGTATTTAGGCCGGAAATATAATATCATATTATATGAAGAATAATTAAATATATACAGTTTATATTTATAATAATCCAAACATCATATATATTATATATTTATATTTATACAAATTCATATATGTACAATTGCACAATGTTCTCGCCATAGTACCGTATTATTGTCTACTTGATTGTCTAGATAATCTTACTATTTCAGTCCCGATTTTCAGTAATTGAAAATTCGTATCCATATTATATGATGAGCATTGAATGTTGTATATAATGAACAACGTAAAAGGAAAATGTGATAAAATTTCCATGACAAAAACAATTCAAATAGTTTTGCATATATACAGAGAGTTTGACCTCCTGCAGCTTAATATCCCACTATTCAAACATATATTTCGTATATAATATTAGAGACATTCTTTTATGTTAAAACAAATATTGCAGTTGTACCATTTTGATTTGCATCATTGGCAAAGATTTTTTTTACACAAAAAAAAAAAGAAATAAAAAAATAATGAAAAATTGAAAAGATGCAAATATCTTGCAAATGCTTTGAACGTATTATAATAACAGGGATGGAAAAAATTATGGCTTTTTATTGAAAATGGTATGACATTTATCAAAATTGATTTAAATCATGATTTTTTTAATTGTCATAAATTAAATTAATTAGAAAGCGCAATAATGAATGACGAATAATATTTAAAAAAATATATGTACACAATAATTAATGTTAAAAATTAAAAAGATAATTGATTTAAATCGTGATATAAATCATGATTTAAATTAACTTGATTTAAATCATTCCAACCCTGTAATAAACATAAAAAAATGATTACATCTGCAATGCCACATCAAAACTATATAGGTACTTTAATGATTAGATTTGGTTTACCGCATGCTCAATTTTTCTATAGAATTTTCTATGGAAATATGATAATAAAATCAAATTTTTTTATTACTTACTAATAATATTCTTCTGATGCTAAAACTCTTCGAATGACTTTTCGCATTGGTATTAATTCATCACTTGTTTGATTAAAACAATACGAAGCATTGATACCAGATAGAAAATTATCTTGGCAAATATTTCCAATTTCAGTACATTTCCGTTGCCAAAATATCATGTCGTTGCTATTGCCTGTATTATTGGTTTTGCAAAATTGATCTTCCAAACCACTAAAACATCCTAAATTTTTTCAAGAAAAACGAAAACAGAATAAATTTACTTACATTTCAACAAAAAAAAAAAAAAAAATGATTGAAAACTCAATTGTATAATAAAATATACTCGATTTGAAATGAAAAAAATTAAATAAAGAAAATTGTGGAAATATTTTTAAGGGTGCTTCAGAGGCGCACTATTATAAAACGTCCGTTCCGTATATTCTGCAGTATACGGAAAATCAATGGAATATTATACGTGACTCTTCAGACATATGAAACCATTAATTGGTTCTAAAATAACATTCTGAATTAGTTTAATTATAAAAAAAAAAAAAAAAAATCCTAATCATTATGATTCTCTGAAACACCGTACAGTTTATCGTACTTCGAGTTAAAAAAAAAAGGCATTTTATCACTTAATATTGTTAATTATTGTTTCGTGTTATTTTTAAAAGCGGTGAAATATTATCAAAGCTATAACTATAAATATAATAATGGTACTTACTGTCAGTATTAAAATCATTGTGGCAATAGCCCCATCCAATTTCCGGAAAAAATGAGGCAAAAAAGTAAAATATGATCCAAGCTATAATAACCATATAATAAATGGTGACAAATGTAATGACAACTAATGTACAGTAACCCAAGCCTTAAATACAGAAAATTGATATTTATTGTTATTGTCTTTTCGTGTCTTATCCTTATGGTTTTTCTTGTAAAGTATAATGGTGGTGTACCTTTTACATACGCAATATGAGAATGCATATATAGGGAACCACGCACAACAAATTATGAGTATATTATTTTTGTATATTTACCGTGAAAAAATGGTGCTAAACGTTGGTAAGCTTTGATTGGACCTATGCCTCCATACTGACCCACAAATAATTCAGCGAAAAATATAGGTAATCCAATTACAAACACCATAATAATATATGGCACTAAAAACGCCCCTGCAACAAAAAAAAATTAAAGATGAAAAATTATGTTTTTATATAACTTTAGTAACCAACCAAATTTATATAATGGTATATGCGATTATGGAGATTTCTACAAGCAAACATTTATTTATTTTTTTACGCATTTTTCATGATTAGGTAAGTTTTGCGGTTTTTATTTTATTTTTATATTATTCAGCAGGTTGACTGCTAGTAGATTTTTTTCTTTTTTTTTTATTAAGTAACCAACATAATAGACATTCTTAGAAAAGTTTAATGAACCTACTATGTTGCAAATGCAATAATAATAAAAACCAAAACAGTGTTTTCTTTTATATATATTTTATTGGTCACTTTCGTTTCGAATTTTGTTTGGCCCAAAAAAAAATTTTAGATAATAAATATGTTGAATTTAGGAACAAAATTTGTTTGCAATTTCACTAAGAGAAGAATTGAATTCAAATTGTGGGAAAAATAATTGAATCTCTTTAGCCCACACAAACTAACTAAAAGGTTTAAAATTTCTATAAATAATTTACCAAAAACAAACTACAATTCATTTTCAAAAAAAAGAAAAAGAAAAGAAAATTGTTTATAATGTTTTGAAAATACATTTTAAATATCAAGCGCCTAGGTTTTCTTATATTCTGCTATATATACGGTCTTATGAATAGTTAAAAGAAAAATATTTTCTTACCACCGCCATTTCGAAAGACGAGATGTGGAAATCTCCAAACATTTCCTAAACCAACAGCATAACCAATACATGCTAATGTGAATTCAAGAGGGTTGTCCCAATTTCCTCGATCAGTTTCACCAATCATTTTATCGCTTGATTCTGTGTCATTATTTTTACCGTTTTTATTTGATATAATGGAATTTTTCTGAAACGAAAAAAAAAGATATTGTAAATTAAATTAAAAAGAAATTAAAAAAGGAAACAATAATATTATATAGAAAGTAATAAAAAAAAAAATATATTTATAACATGTAAGTAATAATTTGTTAATTAAATATTATCAAAATTAATAATAAAAGAAAATAAAAATAGTAAACGCATTAGGCTATTTTTTTTTTATTTTTTAAATTTATTTATAGCTAGCTAGCTATATGTATATGTTGGAGTTTTGACCCTTTTTTTTAAATGTTTGGCCAAGTTACATATCATTGTTCGCATAATCAAATTATTATATTCAGAGCATCACCCATTCTCTACATGTGCGAAACCACAGTTAAGTACGAACGGTACCTGAGGCTTTTTCATTTTGCATTGTTTTATAGTCAATTATTAAATGTTTTTCATTCGTTTTTTAATACAGATGTTTTTAAATACTGTATGCTCTAAACATTTTTTTTGTTCATCATAAAATTGGGATAATTTTCATCGAAAACGATAATATTGCTGTTGAATTATTTACTCTTTGACAATTTTATAAAGATTTTCCACAAAATACAAATTTTAAACAAGAGGAAATTTGATTATATACCTATATACTGTCATAACTAAAATAATTTACCCAATTAATATTATGTTAAACGTAGGTATTTCGTTTATATAAATTTGTTAAATTTAGTGAAAATCTTGCACCTTTTATAATTTACATAATGAAATTTTTAACAGATTATTATCTAAAATAGAGTTAAAAGCAACAGTATTTCACCTTAGTTTAAACTACTTGGTTTTTACATCCAAATATAAATATTAAATACAATTAGTTCATTAGAAAAGTTTGAGGTGAAAATGTGTAGTTATTATAAGTTCTTGATGAGATTATGTTTGGATATTTTATTCGTATAATTTTACACTTTGCACTTTGCACTTTGCACTAAGAAATTAATTTTTGAAATAAGCAACAGGAAAACTATTTTAATAAATAAATTAAATTTTTAGCTCTCATTGCTAATGGTACACCGTCTTGTTTTATATTTACTATTTATATGTTATTTTAGAATATGGTTGGAAATTAGTTATATGAAATTTAAATAAAGTTAATGAAAATCATTATTTTATTTTATTTAAAATATTGTTTGAAATGTTTTGCAATGAACTAACACTTTCAGTAAAAACAATGTAAAAAGAAAAGTAGTACTTATAGGCTCAAAACATCTTGGATACATCTAGACATGAAAGTCATGAAACTTATTTTCTTATATAGGTATGTATATTTCAGATATAATAATTCATATAGATATTTCAGAGACAGGTGAAGAAACATTGACACTATATCATTATTGTTGCAATGTCAAAAAAACATTTATGTCAACCAGAGATTTTAGTAACGTCCCTTGAATATATCTCTAACATATTGCTGCGATTGTCTATATTATCTATAATATCTGTGAGAAAAAATGAGGAACAATGTTGCTTCAGAGATATAAATGTTGAAATATTCTCAAGAAGTGTCACTATGATTTCCAGTTGATATGAGTATTAATGTCGAAACATAAATTCTCCAATATTACGAAGCAATATAATATCTGTAATGCTCATATATATAAATAAGTGAGTTTAATAATAAAAAAAAAAGATAAAAGTGAGTCGAATGGAATACGTCCATAATTTAATTAAACCTGTTCTCCTTTTTACCAGGTAAAGTAATTTGTTAAGAATATTTCTTTTATGTGATTTATCAAAGTAGAAAAAAATGTAAGAAAGTTTATTAAAAATAGAAAAAAACAAAATTATGAGACTAATTATAAATTTTGTATACAGATAATTGGGTGGTAAACAGATTGGCATTTATAATTATAATTTTATATTCTACGCAAATAATATTGAAATAATTATGTGGCGATGGGTACGATAAGAATTTGATATTAAGTCAGAAATTTATTCTATCTCATTTTTCTGCCTTTCATTATAGCGAAATAATATTTGCTTATTTTGTTTTATTCATCCCTTTTTCTTTTTTGGTAGCAAAAGAAAATAGAATAAGAATTTCTGAGAAATAATCAGTTGCTTTTGGTTACCATTTAACTGCTTCTACCTCACACCAATTGTTATCAACGAAACATTTTTGCCTTTGTACGTGGTATAAACATCTTTAGGTGCTATTATATATATAGCACAACATATTTTCAAACATAGTCACCAAACATCTACTTACTGTATTTTATTTTCAATAATATACTTTATTTATGCGAACATAAATGCAAACATAAAACGTATTATTCGTCTATATGAAAATTCTTATCTAAGAATAATATTTGTGTATTGAATTAAATGTGACACCATGTTAACAAAGCTTCGAAAATTCACGTACCCAAAATACGACATGACAATGCATTTTTCTTCTTTGTGTACGTAAACCGAGTTAGAAAATGAAGTCATTCTTTTGTGTGTTCATTGAGAGATACATACCATACATACATCCGACTATCCATACATAGCCCACATACATCCATACAATTCCAAAATAACAACAACAAAAAATCTTTCAGCCAAAATTGAATTACGCTATCGAGTAAGTGCTTTTGTGAGTTTATTTTAAGTAAAGGTTCAGATTTCAAGTACGTATAGAAAATATAACCTAAATTCGCCTGTCGAATTTTTTTGAAGTAATGGAAAAACAAGTAACAGCTTTGTATATATCCGATCTATCCGAACATATTACATTGTTACTAGGATTTTTGTTCACTTTTGTACTCTATTTTTCCGTTTGTAGCTATTAGAGATGGGACTTTATGTCATTTGTCGATACGATAAGTATCATTTGTTTATCGATATAATATAATATATATAAAAATGCACAAGCGGTAAAATGAGCACAGAATTTAAAAATATAAACACTTTCTCAACACTGGTCGTCAACGTTGAAGTCTCCAGCGCAGAAGATCCATGATTGAAAAACCTAATCTTTTGTCAAAACAAACTGCCAGTGGACAACTTCAATTTTGTAAGAAAACAAAAAAAAAATCAAAACCGATATTTACTTGATTATTTTTAAAATTTTCCAAATTTCTCAAAAATGAGGTAATAAAAATAACATTTCTAAAAAAAATAATGCGTTTTTTAATTTTTTTTTTTAAATGTTAAGTGTACGAATATATTTGAGAACCACTGTACAACAATGAGATGCATATTGTTGTTAAAAGTTTAAATTAATTATTTATTATTAATTTTAAATTTAGACAATTAATAAAAAAACAAGACACTGTAATTATTTTAGTGAGGAAATTTATGGAAATTTCAGATCCAAAGTTTTATGAAGATAATTTTAAATTATTATACAAAACTTTGATGAATAATAACTACCCTAGAGTATTCATTGAAAACACTATTAATAAATTTCTAGAAAATTGGAATAATAACGAGCAAAATCAAAAATTGGATGATAACAAGATCTTTTGTACTTTACCATATGTTAGAGGTGTTTTCGAAAAAATCAAAAATGTTTTCATCAAAGAAGGAATTTTGACTGTTGCAAGTAGGATCAAACTACTTTACAAAAGTAAAATTAAAAGATAAAACACCAAGTCAAGAACAATCGCATGTTATTTATCAAATAAAATGTGATTGTGATTTAGTATACGTTGGCCAAACGGTCAGAAGACTTGAAAGTCAAATTAATAAACACAAAAGACACTCAGAATTATAAAATGACCAGCACAGTGCGTTATGTCACTTTATTGACACAAAACACAAACCATTATGGAAAGAAACCAAAACTATTGAACGACAACAAAAAAATCCACTAAAACTAAATGTTTTAGAAATGATTAACATTAAAAGTAGGACAAACACTCTTAACAAACAAACATACCTACATACAGTGTTTCTCTATCTAATGCTTATAATAATTTAATTGAATAACGCACTTTTCCAATTTGACTTTTATGATTTAGTATGATAATTATAAACAAGAAACTAATTTGACTAATTTTCTGTGATTTTTTAAATTTAAGTATGATATGATTATGTTTTATGTTTATTTACAACCCAAAAATAGTTTTAAATATTTATTTTTAATTGTAATAATTGCTTTTGTTGTAAATGAAAATGACCGATATATTTGCAAAAAATTAAAAAATTAAAAAATGTTTGAGCTCTCGAAGCCAAATAAATAAAAACTTGTTTTTTATTAATTGTCTAAATTTAAAATTAATAGGTAATTTTAGCTCATTTACAATCATATGATTAAACTCATATGATTAAACTCATATGGTTGTAATAAACCAAAAAAATATTTATTTAAATCAAACATGCCAAAATACTAAAAAAAAATCCATCATTATAATTTTATGGAGACGTTTAAGTACATACTTAATGTGGAAAGAAATAAATTAAAACAGAAAAATTAAATTACAATCTGAATCGTAAAAAATAATAGATTTATCTTAAGGTTTAATTTGGATCTGATTGATAGCCCATACATTATAGTTTTTGTTGGTCTTATTTATTATTTATTAAATATATCGTTAATTAATTATCGTAATTTTGTCTACTTTTCTGTTATCATATATCAATGTTAATAACCGTCGCTGTCATTTGCACATAATTATTGATTATATATTTTTAATGAAATAAGTAATAAAATACCGTAAAAATATTATCCAACAACAACAAAATGTATCAAAAGTAAACTAATACTAATATAATTTTATAAAACATACATCTAGAGAATATATTAGAATTTTAGTCAAGCGTTTCCAGTTAAAGCGAATGCTCCTTTGCATTAAATAAGAATTTTCTCGAAAATAAGTATAAATTTTCGTTTTTCTATTATACGATATTGCTCTGAAAATTCTGCTTAAATGAATATTTCATATTTCCAAAATCGTTTTAGTCGCAAAAAAATATCGAAGAAAAATCCCCACAAAATACAAAAGTAATTTTCTGTCCACATAATATTATACAATATTTATACATAATTTATGTGTCATATTACAGTACTGACAATATAAGAGGTGCCATAAGCTCACAAAAAAGTGATTGCGAAAAGAAAAAAAAAAAAATTGAAACTTGATAGTTTGAAGTTGATTGATTGCCTTCATTTCAACCAAAATATTCAATAAGTAAGTATATGTATAATGTAATAAAAAATTACAAAAATTTCAATTTTAATGGCAACAGCCAAGAGATACAAAGTCAGTAATATTAAAAATTCAAGGTAGAAATGCAATAATGCTATACCAAACCACCATATTATCATTCATATATTATTTATCATGTAAATTATAATCTTATCATTATCAATAAACGGATAATAATATGTACTTACGAGTATACTACAATACTTACTACATATTAACATTTGAAAAATTAATATACTTATGTATAAATATATGATTAGTTATACTAAATTGGTAATAAATAAAAAAAAAAAGAAAAAAAAAACCTAACTACGCACGGGTGCGTAGATGATAATAAATACTAGAACATATTGTATTATTATCTATAATACAACATTGATAGTGTAGTTAATAAATAATGAAGATTTACAGAAAATATGATTGATAATAAAACATTTTGAAATCAATTACTTTTTTGGTTTATTATAATTTTATTTTGCTATTGAACGGTTTATCGAGAATACATTCAGTAACACAACAACAGCAAGAGAACAAAAAAACACAGCCAATTTGTACACATATGTTTCGGAATAAAGGCAAAATATAGCGATAGTGGTCCTAAATTATAATCAATCTACGCATCGATTATCTATACTTTAATACTTAAATTATATTTTGTTGGATTTTGTGAAATAGTTTCTTTTTTTTTAGTTTTCTTATCGAATTCATGTTGAATTTTACTTAATTTACAATATAATATATTGCATGTCTCTATCGACCAGTTGTGTGTCTACCAGGCGTACGTAGTTTCACACGATTTTCATTCTTTATCCAAAATGTATTTTGTGTATTCGTCATGTTTTCATATTATGAAAGTCACGCAGTAATAGTGATAAAAGATAGAACAGAAATATCTCATTTGGACGAAGAGAGATTGAACATTCTTTTAGATCTTTTTTTTTCTTTTGTATTTTTTTTTATACTGAGAAATTTCACAAAAGAAGAGATTACCAATTTTAGAAAGATATTTATGGAAGGCATTCATGTTGAGACAAATAATTTGGTTTTTGTATTTTATTTATTTATTTTATGTTATTGATTATTTGGAACTTATGATAGAAATGATTAAGGCACTTGGCACTGTCATATAAGTAAATAAGTACGAAAGTGTTTAATTAAGTACATGTTGCTACGGGACAATGCAATTTTTATTAAAAAACTATTTGTTAATTTTTGTGACATTTAAATGTATGAAAAAAGTTGCATCCTCCTAAGATTGCGAGGAGTACAGATTTTATCCAGTATCCAGTAGTTAAAATTACATAAAAAATGTTTATTTAATAGAAAATAATAAATTATAAAAGTAAATGTCTATACAAAGATACGTTGGATCATGTTCATTAAAATGTATAAAAATGATTGTTCGCAGTTATTAACCCTAATCCTCCGCCAAAATGACCACTTTCATTTTTCTTCTAACCGTGGATTCTCACGAGAACGTCTTGCGTTTTACGTTTTGCGATTTTACTTAAGTATTTTTTTTTTGTTATATTCATGGCAATTATTCACACACACATGTAAAGAAATTTGTTAAACCAACCCTAAAAATGTGAAAAAACGTTGCCGCTAAACGCAAGACGTTCTCGTGAGAATCCACGGTAAACGCGACCTCGGACAGAAAAATTATCCATTAACAACTCCCACATATTTTTGGAGAGCAACATTTTTGTGGAACATTATATCCCCCTAAAAAAGTTATAGGGCGTAGATCTTACTGCAACTATTTTTTTATTTTTCTTTCTAACGCAACCTTGAAAATAAAAAAGCTGTTATTGATTTTAACCCTCATCATCATACCTCCTAGAATGCCCCCATAAAAGGTTTTGGTATATATAAAGTTATAGTGTTTGTCTTATTTAAATTAGGTTTTTTGCTGTCAAAATTATTTACTGAAAAATGTATATTGTTATTAAGTTATTAGTGTTATTACATAAATTGAAAGTCACAATTAATCAGAGTTGGCATGTCTTTTTGAAAAAGACAAAAGACAGATAAAAGACATGTCTTTTATGTGTCTTTTATCATTGAA